>CM045769.1:128123897-128366397 GCA_025200525.1 Camellia lanceoleosa | reverse complement strand
AAAATTATATATATATTATGAAAATAAAATGAAAAAGATTAAAATAGTTTTTTTTTTAATTTTTTATTAGAAATGTGATAGAGAAAGACAGAGAGAGTGTGTGCTGTGAGTATGTGTGTCAGTGAGAAAGGGATGGAGAGAGAGAGTGTGTGTGTGTGTGTGTGCTGTGAATGTATGTCAGTGGGTGTGTATTTTTCTTTTGTTTAAAAAACAAATCTGAGCCATTTATTCCTTGCAGAATGATGTGGCTCTATCTGCGCCATCGTCCGTAGAAACAACCGAAGAGAGAGGCTGGAGAGGATTTGGACTCACCAAACACCCACATTGGGAGTAAATCAAACTCATATATTTTGGTTGTATATGGTATTCTTAATATATTGATGAATGATTGTTGGATTGAATAGATGTTTGTTTCTCATGGAAGGTGGGTGGTCGATTTGGTTTAAAGAAAATTGCTTAGCAATTTATGAGAAGGAGTGATGGTGGAAACTAAAACCATATCATATATATATATATATATAAGCAGTGTTTCTTTTATTTTTTTATGTGACACATTCTAAAGGCTTAATTTATTATTATTATTATTTTTTTAAATAACCACATCAACATGCATTTTCTATTTACATATAAAATTCTATACAAATTCAATTTCAATTATAATAATCAATTTTATATGAACTCTATTTGAGAAATATTTATTTTTCATTGTGCATTTAGTTTTATCGTTGGCAGATTTCTTTTATATAGTTGACATTTTAATTTAATTATTATGATATTTGAATTTTTTTTATCTCAATATACAAATAAATAAATAAATAAGATAGAATGTGCTTAATTATGTGCATCGTACGGATCAAATTAAATTTTTTTAATATTTTTTTATTTTTTTATCTATCTTGTTGATGTCTTAATATTAATTTATATTTAATTTTTTTATTTAACATGAAATTATTTATTACAAAATACTTATATTTAATTTAAATTTTATATACTTATGTGGAATGATGAAATTTTTCTCTACGGGGAAATTGAGATGAACTGCTCTTCCCAGTGCTCTGTAAAAAAAATACCAAGATGTCAGTGATCTCTCCCGACCAAAGTTGGTTAAGAGAACCCTTCGACAATCAAGAATATGATTTGGACATGATATATCTGAAAGGAAAAAATTAATCTATATTTGTGTATTAATGCAATTTTTGTTTTTTACTTTTATTATCCTTGGTTCTCCGTTTTATAGTGTCAATACCTTGCATTTGGGCTATTGGATCTAGCGGTATTTTATGCCCCCAGACATTGGTTGGGCAAGTGGACAAGTTGTCCTGATTTGACATTGTTAGAGCTGTTTTATTTTAGATGGCCTAAATTTAGTTCGGACACAAGCTCTCATCCTCAATTGTCGGATCTTATTTATCGAATGATCATGTTGTCAGGATATGCTGATCTTATATCCTTATCTCTGTCAATTCTAATCCCTGTCATCAGTTACCAACGGATCCAAGGGCTTTCCTCTGTGTTGCAGATCCCCTCCCAGAAGGCGATATTATTCAAACCTTCTATCACGTGACTTTGTTCATTTAAGATGGACCTACCAAGGGTTTGGGCCTAGCCCTTATTGGGAGCTTGCTTTGGCTGGGTTAAAATGCTTTGGGCCATATATCTATTCCCTTGGGCTTTGGGTCAACATTTTTACCCTTCACAATTGCCCCTCCTTTGACGTTCTCTTTTAACGAATTGTCGAAGGTACTGTAGCCGATTTTAGTTGGGTCCTGGGATAACAACATCATTTGTGACCCGCGTCCGTTGAGTAACCTTATATTTAAATAATGACACCCATCATTTCCTTTTTCAATGTGTCGTTTCGCTTCTGACATATTAATTGAAGAGTTTGCCCTTTACCTTTTAGTCTTCCATCACATCACATCCTCAGTCCTTATACATATCTCCTCGCCTTTCACCAGAAGTTATCGGTTCGCAACTGTTGTAAGTGCCTCATCTTTCTTCTTGTGATTTCGCATTTTTTGTTTTCTCTGTTAAGTTTTTGTTTGGTTGAAATGAATTGATTGAGGTATTTCTTTAAATTCAAAGAGAGCATTGCTGAGTTTAGGGCTTTGTATTCTTGAAGACGTTGTTGTTCGCCTTCCTACTTACGATGACAGTATATCAAAGGGATCTAAAGAACGAATCCCTCTTTCCTTGATAAATATAGTGGAGGGGGGAGTCAAATTCCCTTTTCATCCCCTTCTAAGAGAGGTGCTTCATTTTATAGGGTACATCCCTCCCAGTGTTCGCCTAATTTCTTTCAGATAGTGATGGGGGTAGTAACTTTGAATGACATTCTCGAGATCAACTTAGGTCTTTCTAAAATTAGATATTGTTATAATTTCGTTCCAATAACCAAAAAAAGAACAAAATTTTATTTCAAACCTAGGTTGGTGAAGCGCCAACTTGTTCAGATGCTTCCTGATTCTGGTCAAGGCGTGAACGATGTGTTTGAATAGTATAGGGGAATTGGGAATTTCCTCCTAGTGTTAATCAGATCCGACCTATCCCTAAGGTCACTGGGCGTCCAGGTTATAAGTTATCTTTATTTGTTTGCCTTTGTGATTATCTGTCGTGTCATTTGGTTTTTCTAATATTTAGGTGTTCTTTGCCAGAGCTCTACGAAGTTTTCACCCATCCCAACAAGTGGGAAGATAAAGTAAACCTCTCTCTTTTGTGGCAAGCTTGGTCGTACAGAGGACCACCAGAACAGCAAGGGCAAGGTCGGGCTGCTCATGTCTTACTTGCATACGTTCTTCACTACGGAACGATAGCAGCCACTGATGGCATTGATCTTGGTGTCAACGGTGGTTTCGATTTTTACATTCTTCCTCACTTATGAGAGAACATTGAGGAGGCCACTCCTAAAGAAGAACCTTAAGAAGAATCATCCAATTCGGAGGCCAGAATATCCGATACCATGCCGCTGAAGAACTTCCTAGAGATTACAGTGGCTAGAAAACATAAAAGAGCTTTAGCGGCAATGTCTGCTTCTCAGATGTCTTTTAATCTTGCAACCACTGATCGGGCCCAACATTCGTCAATCGCCATAGTAAATGATTCCCTCATTCTCTGTAGTGGTTTCTACTGATTGTCTCTCCTCTTGCCTAAATATTGGGCAAACGTCCAGCCGATCAATTTGCTGAAGTACGGAAGAAGAGCCATACTAATCCTTCTGCAATTGCCACCGTGTTATCTCCAGCCTCCGCCTCTGAGCTAGCAATCGTTGCCTCCTTGATCACTCTAATACCTACCCTAAAAGATCGACAACTAATGAATGCAGATTCGGCCATGGGTAGCGCTAAAGTTGCTGCTACGATTGTTCGCAGCTCTATTTTGTCAATTGACGCTACACGCTTAGCTGGACAATAAGACATTGCCATATTTTCTCAGGCTCTGTATTTTTCTTTAGTAGTGAATACCTGTGTTCCCTTTTCTTTGTTTGATTGTGTTTCTCTGTTTTCCTTCAGTTTTTTGAAATAAATCGAATGGTTTTATATGGGGTATGTTCTCCACTTATGAGGGCATGGTGCACCATAACAAATTGGTCAGGGCCGCTGATAAGATAAAGGCATCCAATGACCTGCTAGTCGAGAAGAGCAAAGAGCTTGAGCTACGAGCGGCAAACACAGAGGAGAAGGTGGTAGATATTGATTCAAAGCTTCAAGCCATGGATTTAAAGCTAAAATCTATAGAACAAGAGATTAGCTCTTTGAAGAGGGAGAAGGAACAACTTGCTGATGTGCTGGCTGCGTCAAAGGATAACCTAACGTGTATAGTAAAAGCGGCAAAAGATGAGGGGTGCAATGAGGCCACCGCTGTATATGAAGTGCAATTCGCCAAACTTGAGAATATGCTGTTTGAGGATGGTTGGACATTGGCACTTAAGGCGGCGAATGTTCTGCCGGATTCCGAGTTAAAGAAGAATGTACCTTATTCATGCCCTGAAGCCGCCGAACATCAAAATGCCGCTAAAAGAGTGGAAATTGGCAGTACTTAGGAGAAGGAGTTTTTTTTTTCTTTTCTTTTCTTTTTTTTTTTTGTAAAGACTATGTACTAGAATTTCGCTTTATAAATCAGTAGATTTGTGTTGATGATATGGTCACATTGCTTAAGTATGAATGTTTGTTGAAGTACTATCCCTTGGATAGGTTTTAGGGGAAGATCCTTGTGGATTCGTTCCTTGATCAAAGTAGGAGATTGGCAGAACATGGATCCATTCTTTGCTTAGAGTAGGAGATCGACATAACATCTAGCTGATATATTATCCCTCAGATAGGTTTTTGAAGAGGACACTCAGGGATCTGTTCCTTGTTATAGAGCAAGAGATCGGTATGACATCTAGCCAATATACTATCCATCGGATAGGTTTTAGGAGAGGACCCTCATGGATTCGTTCCTTGCTTTAAAGCAAGAGATCGACATGACATCTAGCCGATCTACTATCCCTTGGATAGGTTTTAAGGCCCTGTTTGTTTCACCAGATATAAAATGAAGGATATAATATGATGTGGGATATAGTTAGGATATATAATGAATAAGATATATGTATTGGATAATATATCCCCCAAATCATGTTTGTTGATTTCATATATAAGACTGGATATATATTATCCATGTTTGTTTTACAAAATATATTGTGGGATATAAACAAGTAATTTCCAAGATTGCTCTCATAATATATTTTAAATATCCATATTGCTCTTATGTCCATCAAAATCAGATTGTTCAGTTTTGGAAAAACTAATGCAAATAAACAAATCAAAAATTCATATTATTTTTTATTTGAACAAATTAAATATTCATATTAAATCCAATAATTTTCCAAAAATAATAATAATAATAATTATATTATATTAATGTCAACTTGATAATGATAAAAAAAATTATATTATATTAAATTCAATAATTTTACCAAAAAAAAAACTAATATTCATTCTAAAAAATTCTATCTTACAAAAATAATCATCATTCATTCATTTATCGCACATCATCATTCTTATAAAATAATCCAAGCCATTATAATTAAAAATAACCATCATTCATTCTAAGCAAATGATAATATTTTTTTTACAATAGACAACTTAATATATTAAGCATCATGATTGTCACCATACATCATATTATATATATGCATGTCCACAAACTTACTTACAACCCCAACAATTACAACAAAATTAGGCACATAAGCCATTTCTGGGGGATGTTCACCAATTAGTTTGTCAAAATAAGTCTAAACCTCCTAATTACTATGCAAAATAGGCACTATACATGTGCCTTAAGAGGAATAGCTAAACTAAATATTATAATATATAGATAGATATCTTTCATTAGCCTACAACAAACACACCTAAACACAGCTAGCCAACAACAAACATACCCATTCCATTTTTTCTTCTTTAGGCAAGCTAAAGAACAAATCAACCCTTCAGCATCCTTTACAATAAGGGTAGTTGCTCTCAATATGTCATTTGTGTTTAGTGGCAACTTGACTAATTCCCCATTAACTAGCTTCCTAGCTTGAGACAAGTCATGGGCATAACCAATCCTATGAGCAATTTCTTCTATGGTAATGTTGGTTTTCTCAAAGAATGAACCAAACTCAACAGCCATATCAGCAAGACCCTTTGCAATACCTTCAGCTTCCCTAGCTCTTTTCTTAGAAGTTGTGCCTGAGCCACCTTGGTTGCATGGAGTCCCAGATGCTGATAAGGAACAATCAGGCAGATCAACAATTAGAGTGTAACACTCCTCAGTAGTTTGGTCCTTTTTTTCTAAGGCATCAACCATGTCAGTGGGTCCTTCATCCAAGACTCCAGTGGCTCTATCCTTGCCAAAGAGAATTACCTAATCCTCATAGTAAGGAAAAGGTACATTTCTCATGCCCTTGGCATCTGGCTCCCTTTACAAAATAACATTATTTCAAATTTTATACTTCTAGTTAATAAATAATGCAAAATGGTTAAGGTAGGTTTTTTACCTTGACATAGTTTTGCCAAACTTGCTCACTGTCGACCAAAATCATCTTCTTAGAGTCATCCCACCCAAAGTCACTCAAGCGAAGCATGTCAGTAAGCAAATTGTATTGTCTTCTCCAAAATTTGATCTTCAACTCGATATGAGGCGACGCACAAAGATCAGTTCCAGGAAAAGCCAATATGATAAGCTTCTTCAACTCAGAGTAAAATCCACACATGAACTGACCATTGTCAGCCTTCCATTTTTCACTGAACAGATGCCTCGTGGCTCGGATCAACACATCACACTCTTTCGGGGTCTACACTCTACAACCCCTTGATGAGGAAGTAGCTACCTTCCGCTTACCCTTCTTTCGACATCCACTAGTAACAGTCATGTCATCCATACCTAACATGCAACCATTTGTAACAGAACAATAATATTATTAAGACAACCAAACAAACACAGGAAAAAGTTATGTCTTCAACAAATGACTCAAACATAAAATAAGTAATGTTTATATCATCCTATTAAGTTACAAGTCGCCAACTCACTACACAACATAATTTTTAAAAAGCATTACATCCAATGAAAATAGTACTTAATTTTACATCCTATTAGCTAACCACTCATTATACATTTGGTTAGCTAGAGTGTCCATCCAATTAGTCCATTAGTCAGATCCCTCAATTGTGTTAATGTACTAGTCCCCCGTTTCTTGATTATTTGGCAATGTGTCATCTAAGTCTACCTCCAATGGATCCATAGACATCTCCCGTTTGATGAGATTGTGTAGAAGACAACAAGCTATGCTAATTCGGCATTGGGTATTGACTGGAAAGTGGGAATATGTCCTCAATATTGCCCATCTAACCTTCAGAAGACCAAAACATCTCTCTATTATGTTATGAGCCGCATACTGCTTCATATTGAAGAACTCCTCAAGATTAGTTGGGGCACCCCCTTCTCTCCAAGTGGACAAGTGGTAACGTTGTCCTCTATAAGGTGATAAAAAGCCCTCCCCATTAGTATAGCCCGCATCAACTAGATAGTTGTAGACGTCCCCGAACGCCCCGGGAGGGAATGAGTCCCCCGTTCCGTTCGTTTTGGGCTCACTACAGTTCAGGACTCAAATTGTCACAGTTCTTAATCTGAACCAAAGAGTCCAAATCCAGCAAATCGTTTTGAGAAAACAGATTTTTTTGAAAAAAGTGCCAAACATAGACTGCTTTGCCAGATACAGAGTCGCCACCTAAATATTTTATTTTTGAGAAATTTAGGAAACCCTGACTTGTTACCTAAGGCCACGTGTCCGCCATCACCAAAGTTACCTCGGCTTGGGAACTTGGGTACGATTGGGGAAGGTCACTTTGTGAGCACCCCCGCTCGCCCGATCAAAGATCGGCCTCTACTAACCATGATATCCAGTTTTGAAAACATTGTGCATTCTTATTCTGGTTATTAGCCTAGATTTACTATGTGATACGCACAGCATACAAGTATAGACCAGGTCGCCTGAATTGGAACAAAACATTTCATGTTTGTTTTTGAAAGATGATTTGCTACCCATAGGTAGGCTTAAAACACAGATTTTGCCACCCTCAGGTGGGCTTAGAAAAAGATGGTTTTGCCACTATCTAGTGGGCTTAAGACTCGTAGTCAATGATTTGTTCCAATCCAAATAACCCAACCTTCACCCACAGGCATTCAGGCAGTCATATCACATAAGCAAATAGCCTCATGGTAAGCATGCTATCATGGCAGTCACTCACACACATGCAAGGATGCTAAAGCGTAAAACTTACCGAGTACTCCAAGCCAAAACAGAAGCTAATTAGAAATCATGCATGATCCTAACTATATAGAAATGCCTAATGCAACACATGCAATAATGCAACTATAACGGGCTCGGCTATTCTAAACATGGCATATGATGATGCTACAGCTAACACGTATTCAACTTAGAATTGAGATACAATGTAGTTAGTATGATGCGCCGAGCCCGGTGCATGCAAAACAGATGAATGAATGCAAACATGCTATCATACTGTATGCTAATTGAAACATGACCTAATCTAACCATCATAAGCTGGTAAATAAAAGGGAGAAAGACGTGGGGTTGGAATACATACTTCACACGCACGCACACTTATTACAACATTGCCCTCGCTCAGAGGGTCCAAATAAATAATACAGTCCCGAATAAATAATACAGTCCAAATAAGTACAGAATCCTAATTAATTAACAAATTAATCTAGGAAAGCAATAAATGGCACGGAAATGGATGGACGGCCTCGGCTTTGTTCCAAATGATGAATGATGCATGCTCGAGCTGCTTGGCGCGGAAATCCATTGCGACGCCCCAATTAGCCTCTATTTACAATTAAGCCCGGATTTGCTGCAACAGAGAGCAGGAAAAGGGCATGGCAATGTATTTTCACATATGTATGCTTGACTACTCTTTGGGGAGCGTAGTCTTCAATCCTCGTGCCACCAATCGCGCATCTCAATGCATGATGGCCGATGAGTCGAATTGCACGACTCAATATGGAATGAATGCACACATAAACACAACAAGACCGAGACTCCATCATGGAAAATCCGGAGTGTCGGTGACTGGGAATTGAGACACGTTCCGTCACTCAAAGTACGAAACGTCCCTCGTTTCCCGTGCTCGGGCTAACTCCTATCCCAAACAAAATGTAATATGCATGACATGCATGAATGCAATCCTAATATACAACCTAGCATACGCAATGCTATGAAATGGCATACACAATGCACGATATGACATGGCACACACGATGCTCTAACATACAACCTAGCATACGCAATGCTATGAATTGAAATGGCATACACAATGCATGATGGACTTACACCAACATGAGTGGACCTCAGCCACACTCATATCAATGGCCATTAGATGGAAATGAGACACTCGAGATGCGTGCACTCATGCACGCAAACCGATGACCGACCCTAAGGCACGAATGCCACTCTACCAAAGCATGGTAAGGCATGGAACATGATATGCAAACAAGAAAATTTCAGCACTAAAACATGATGCTAAACAGCCTTGAAGCATGGCAATATGGCACCTGATGCATGAGATGAGACCCGAAACTCGAAACTGGGCACATGGAATGACTTATAGCTATACAAAGCATGCATTATTTGAACATGAAGCATGAAGACAGAGTCAAGGCAGTCCCAAAAAATGAACTTTCTTAGTTCAAAGCATGGCCAAAAAGTGCTAGCAAGATGGACTAAAATAGCATGCGATTTTGACTATCAAACATGGTTTACATGGCAAGTATATGAGGCACATGGAATCTCATCATACCAGAAAAAATCAGTGAACTAAACATGCCAAAATATGCCCAAATACACATGGAAAGGCAGCCAACACATGCAAAAATGAGGGGCTCCTTTGGAAGGGCATACAAGAGGTTATTAAACACATGCAAGGTAGACATGAAGCATGACCAAAACAACTCTGGAAATAAAATATGGTGGTCCCAACACTCACCAAATTGACCCGAAATATGACTTCAAAACATGTAAAGAGGGGTCCCTTTGAAAGGCCTAAATGACCACCAAACAAGTCAAGGTGAGAGGGGGTCACCCCCCTCTGATTTGGAGGCTCAAAACAGCATCGAAGCCATTGTAAATCCACTGGATTCTAGTGGCTAGAAGGTCAAACAAGGCATGCAACAAGGGCTAGGGTGTAAGGCCCAAAACAAGGGACAATCAAGCATTTAAGGAAGTATGTGACCTCAAATAAGAAAATTACCTTAATAAAACATGAATATGATGTCAAAACAAGCCTTTTTCTAGTTTATAACAAGTCTCAAAAATGAACATAAATAGGGCTAATCTATCATACAAAAATGGCCCTAAAAGAGAGAATAAAGACAAGGGACAGAAGCTGGCCCCAAATGGAAAATATCCCTTCAACAAAGTTGAATAGGGGCTCAAAAAAAGGCACTTTACAGTTTACATCAAGCCACGAAAAATAAACACAAGTGAGGCTAAACTATCATGCAAGAAAATGGCCTAAAAGAGGGATAAAGAGACAAGTAGTAGCTGCTGGACTCAACCAGAGGAGAGCCCTTCAACAATGTTGAAGAGGGGCTCAAAACAAGATATTTTTCAGTTTATTACCAAGTCCAAAACAGCTCAAAAATAAGCCTAAAATACTATGCAAAAAAAGGCCTAAAAGAGAGTTAAAGAGGCAAGTGATAGTAGGAGACCTCAAACAGTAAGAGGTCCTTGATCAAACATGAAAAGGAGCTCAAAATATGACTATTTACAGTTTGGGTCAGAGCCCAAAAATGTAAGCAACAAAGGCTAAGATTGCATGCAAAATAGGAACAAAAAAGAGGGAAATGAGGCTCACCCTTGTAGTCCAAACTTCCAGCAGCTTTTGGTCCAAGAAATGGTGCTCCTAAGCTCTGAAAAATAGCCTCAAGTTTCTGGAATGGAGTATGGAGGTTGTAGGCTTGGAGGTGGTGTAGAAATGATGTAGGAGCAAAGTGGTTTTGAGGCTTGGAGTAGAGAGAGAGAGAGAGAGAGATTTAATGCAAGACTTTCAAATGAATTTTTCTAACCCCTCAAAATGGGTGTGGAGGTGTTGGTTATATAGGGAGAGGAGTGGAGGAAAGGGGGGGGGGGGAAAACCAAATTCAAATTTCCCCCCCAAAAGGGAGACCCTCGGACGGTGGGTCAAGTGAAAAATGGCTGGCATAGCTGGAATACACTCACGGAGACAAAAATGGCCAGCCAGGTGCAAAAGGTTCAGGTGGCCGGTCGGCCACTTTACCTGGCCGGCCGACCAAGTCAAAAAGATCAAAGGTGGCTGGCCACCCCCTAGGATGAAGCCCCAAAAGTTAGCTTTCCAATGCCGCAAACCTTGCATTAAAATTCCTCCTGTGGAAAAAGGTATGCCAGTTTTGGTGAAGCCGCGCAAATTCGGTCCAACCGGATTGATCCCCTACTTCAACCAATCATATCTCCCCCGCCCGGACTTGTCCTTAGGAGATTCTTGAGTGTAAAATGAATCCTCGGAAGTAAGCTTTCCAACGCTGGTGGCCTTTTGTGCAAAGAGTTATGCCCGTTTCGGTGAAGCCGCGCAGACGTTTTCCTCCTTCCCGGATTCATGCTGAATCACTTTTGACCAAAAAAAGCTGGTTTTTCAGAAACATTGCTGGCCTCCCACCCTCCTACAAGCTTTCTAACAATGAAAATAAGGTCTCCACCAAAAATGAACCAAGACGGATGTAAAACGGAGGTTCGGGGGCCGAAACACGCAGTTCGGGGCCGAAAGCAACTATTAGGCACGAAGTGGCGTTCGACCACAGTTGGTCTCGGACCTGATGTCCCTCAAAGGGAGAAATAAGGTGTATGCCAAAAGCTGGAGGAAGCGGAGGTGGTTAGCGGTCCCGGCCGAGGCACATGGCCGGCTCCAAAAATCGAGCCAAGACTCCAAAGCGGAAAAATGGCCTCGACCATTTAAACGCGACCTCTGACCGAGAGATGATCTACAAGACCTCTCCCTTCCTTTGGGAAGAGAAAATGAAGAAAACGGGACCCGATTCACAAACTGAGGCAAAGCATAAAAGAGTCCGGAAGTCCGGAGGCAAGGCTCGCAGCCGAGACTCCGCAACCTCAGAACGAGCGCAATATGCGACATCACCAAGCGCTCAATCGGTGACGTCTGAGTCTTAAGGTCGGTCAAAAATAGAGTGTCTACAATAGTAGGAACCTGTAATAATGTAGGATTATATAATTACATAATTACGTAATTTAAGTACAAAGCCAATGGTTATACATAGTAAAGATATTGTGAAATGCAGCTGTACCCGTTGGCACTCTCAACCCATTTGGTCTACTTATGGCATCTCTAAATACTCTAGAATTTGAAGCGAAACCTTCCCATCCAGGTAAGACATATACGAACTACATGTCATGGGAGCAAACACCCAAGACATTAGTTGCGATTTCACCTTTTCTTGATCTATACCTTGCTTTATCTACTGCAGGAACTAGCACTCTAACATAAGTGCCATCAAGTGCACCAAGACAATTCTTCCAAAAATCACCAAAAATAACTTATTACTTATTAAATTGCAATTATGAATATTATAACTTTTATCAAACATGAAGCATTACTAAAACTAGCATTTACCTGAAACCATCTCCACCTATCATCTGTGCACCTAGTAGTTATTGGTTCAGGTGTCTTTAGTAAGACACCTTGCAGTCGAAGCACAGCCTTAAGAACATCATTGAAATACTTACTAACTATTTGACCAGACCTCATAAAATTGAATTTGACATTTCAATTTTTATGGTGGTGCCCAAGCACAGTCAAGAACATAGCAACCTTTTCCTCTAACACAATATATTTTGAATCTGACACACCCCTTGTTTTGATAAGCCCACACAACCGCATAAAGGTATGCCTATTCATTCGTAGTTGTTCCTGGCAGTCTATGTCATTTTCTCTGACCAACCTATTTAGGTGGTCAATTTGTTGTTTGAAAGGATAATGATTTCTACTTATTTTCCTCGTAGCCTCAAACCTTTCCAATGCAGCATGCAAAATGACAATATAAACTCCATAAGTATAATTCATGGATAACACAATATGTTGCAGGACAACATAGGCCTCAATGAGGTCCCTCTTACCATCAAATCCTTTATTATTTGCCATTTATGAAAAGAAATAGTGCAATAGTAAATTAAATAACTAAAGCAATCAAATAGATAACTAAATCAATGCTAACTACTATTCACAGAAACTTCATGTAAGCAATCAGATTTGATAGAAAATAATCTTATCCACAAGAAGCATTCAATAAGAAGGATTATTAAGCTACATCAAAAATCAAACTTTTGACATAATTTTTCTAGACAATCAGATAATGTAAAAAAATCAATCTGATTATAAAAATCTGATTATGTAAACTACCTTGCCCAATATATCAATCTTGGGAAAAATCTGATTATCAAACAAAAATCAATCTTTAAACTACCTTTCCCAATATATAAAAATCTGATTATGTAAAAAAATCAAACTCTTCATAGATTATTTATTTATTTATTTATTTTATGTCAAGAGTTTGATTCAATCAAATCCCTAGATTTTTACATACAAAATAAACAAATTTTTATTGCTTGAATCAAACCCCCCACCCCCCTCAAAAAAAAAATAAATAAATAAAACAAAGACATAAAATCTTATTCCAATAAAACAATAAAAAAAATAAAAGGAATCAAACCAGCGTAGTTCAGGGGCAGGATGCAAAATGATATGTAGAAAGATTTTGATAATTGGACTTATACGCTACGTGAAGCCGATTTGAAGATTGGACTTATACGCTACGCGAAGCCGGTTTAAAAATTGAGGATTTATGCAATGCACTGTAATGTAGTGGTTAAAATGCAATGTAGTAGCTAAGCGGTGAAGGTATTTTATAGGGGCAATTGGCAATGACTTACCTCATGCCGCTGGGGATCTTTCGCTTCTTCTTGGTTGAACTACAGGTACTACTTTTCTCCCTGACTATGGTCGCAGCTTTCCCTATTCTCCAACAGGGTGACAGACTAGGTTAATTCGGTATCCAGAATTGAGGCGCATACATATGTTGTCTCAATCTATGGGGCTGCCATACAGATTTCAAGCCGAGGATATACCCCTGGGTATTTAAACCAAACTTTAGTCTCGGAAATCCTGAACCTTTGCGTTCTAGGCAAGAGCCATTCGAACTCTAGTTTCCACCATCTCAGTTGGTCTCCTAGGAACTCACTACTAACACAGGCAGGGGGCTATACCAGACCATCGAAAGTCGTTCAGGCACGACAAACACTAAAGGAATTTCACCTTTAGAGGATTTAAGGTCTCCTAAACCGGAAAGTGCACGAGATGGTGCGAATAAATGCAAGTGTGATGCGCAAAACAGCGCGAATGATGATGCAGGATTTAAGGTCTCCTTAGACCGGAGGATTTAAGGTCTCCTGGACCAGGTGAGTGCACAAGACAGTGAGAACTAAAGGTGCACAAAACAGTGCGAGAAGAGTGAATGCACAAAACAGTGCAATGCTAAAGGTGAGGTGCGCAAGATAGCGCGATAAAATGCATGCACAATGCAAGTAATGGTCACGGTGCAAGATAGCGCGATGCAATACACTAACAAGTGCAGGTGAGGTACGCAAGATAGCGCGAATGATACAATGCACAAAATAGTGCGATACGCTAAACAGCGCGATTGATTTGAAATGCACTAGATAGTGCGATGTGATATGCAAAGCACAAAATAGTGCGAGGAATGCAATGCACAAGACAGTGTGATAGAGGTGCGCAAAATAACGCGAATGATAAACTGTACAAAACAGTGCGATTGTGGTGCGCAAAATAGCGTGAGTGATAAACTGCACAGAACAGTGCGATGCGCAAAATAGTGCAAATGTAAACTGCACAAAACAGTGCGATGGAGGTGCGCAAAATAGCGCAAATTGATAAACTGCACAGAACAATGCGATGCGCAAAATAGCGCAAATGTAAATTGCACAAAACAGTGCGATTGTGGTGCGCAAAATAGCGCGAGTGTAAACCGCCTGAAACGATGCGATCGCAAAATAGCAGCGAATGTAAGCGCACAAAAAGCTGCGATGGAGGTGCGCAAAATAGCGCGAATTGATAAACTGCACAAAACAGTGCAATTGATGTGCGCAAAATAGCGCGAATGATTAGAAATGCACAAAACAGTGCGATATGCTAAACAGCGCGAGTGATTTGAAATGCACAAGACAGCGCGATACGCTAAACAGCGCGAGTGATTTGAAATGCACAAGATAGTGCGAGTGAGATACAACCACAAGATGCACAAGACAGTGCTAGTGAGATACAAAGTGTAAGTGCACAAGACAGTGCGAGCGAGATAAAACGCACAAGAAAGTGCGATAAAATGCATCTTCTATGCAAGTATGGGGGCATTTTCCATGCAAAAGATATGAGCATTTTCTATGCAAGTATGGAAGCACATTCTATGCAATATTGAAAGCAAGCATATTCTATGCATGAAACAAGCAAAGCATATTCTATGCGGAATCGAAAGCAAGCATATTCTATGCATGAATCATAACGATGCGCGGCACGCATGCAACAACAGTGTATATGAAAGTTCACATTCTATGCAATAGAAAAGCATCAAATATGTACTCTGGTGCCTCTGATTTGCCTCTTAGAGGACTTCGCAATTCACTCAGCTCAAAAAGGGCACACCATGTTCATATTGGCGAGAGATAACATCTGCATGTGAAACCCTCGGGTGCTGCTTGGACTGTCATTCTGACTTGAAACAGGCTTACACTTGGGGTCGAGATACACTCATACTCCAGAGAAATAGCGAGGCCTGAGAAGGTGCACCTGGAATGCAGTCTCGGATTTTGCTAAAGTTGAAACATGCTAAGATGCTCCAAATTTTCCCTCTTTTCTTTTGCTTTGCAGTCTGGAACCTAAATAGCTTCAGATAGGTCCTTGTTTTACTATTCTGACATGACCTGGGTTGAACCCTGCGGCTTTATGAAAGAACTGATCCTTTTTTGCACAAATGTGGAGAACGACACGGCACTCTGAGCACAAAACGATTTTTGAAATTGAAATGAGAAAAGGGTTCTCAACCGGGTATTGAGCCTACAACTGACCACAGCCAAAACGACTCAACAATGGAAAACAAAGGTAGAACGACCTAAACACAACTCAACAAAGGAAAAACAAGGTAAAATGACCTAAACACATTTGTTGACACTCAAACGACTTAAAACAAGAAACGAGACAAACAAAACGCACAAACACAACACTCAGCTATGTTACAAAGGTGAGAGACCTCTCTGTGCACGAGGAGCTAGTTTCTCCGGGTATTGTTTCCCACCCTTTCTCATTTGTGATTCTCACATCACTCGGCCCTCAAGCTCTATTTTTTTGAAAAAGCCCTTTCCTCACTTTTTCTCTCAGCGTACACCTCTCTATTCTTCAATCTCTCATTTTAAATCCCTCCCCTGGGTGGTTGATGGATAAACAGAAAGTTGTGGGTTCTTGCCCCTAGCATTCTGCTAGATTCTTCTTCTTCTGCACGCAGTTAGTGAGTTTCTCCCACAGAGGGGCTGTGCTACAACTGGGTGTGTAGCAAATCTGCAGCTAACATCGGTTGACGATGCTTTGCTGGGAAGTTTGGACGTGATCAGATCTGTCCAGATGAGGGAGTGGAATATCTTGATCCATTCCAGTTCGTGCTTCGCACTTGGCTTGATACCTCGTTGCTTAGAGGATGAAAAAGCTTTCAGCCCTTTTCTGGTAGGTAGAGTGCCCTTCTTGGCAAGTATTGTGGCAATGGGGAAAAGACAGAACACTTGACTCAACTGTGCCCCTAGTTCATCATTTCGGCCATTTTTTGTTTTTTGGCTTTCTACTAAGACAATTTTGACCAAAATGAGAGTTAGATTAACATGCTTATTCAATTTTTGATTTAAAATCATGCAAGTTAGGCTGTGAGCACTGAAAATTTTTCCTTTTTGGGGTCCAAGAAATGTCCAGTTTTGGAAAAATGAAATAATTTTTGAGAGAAAATGTAGACACCCCATTTTTGACCGTCCTCAAGACTTGGACGTCACCATTTGAACACCCGGTGATTATCCATGTTTGTGTTCGTTTGGAGTTCCTGGAGTTCTCGGCTACGCGCCTTGCCTCAGGACCTCCCAACTTGACCGTTTTGTGTCTGGTTTCGCACCAAACACTTGTGCTTTGCCTTGGAGGGGTAGGGAATGCCTTGTGAGGCATCCCCACACACCACCAGCAGTGGCTAGAGGCCACCGGCTGGTTGATGTTGCCATCGGCACTATATTGTGCCGGTCGGCACTCTTTTGTGCGGTCGTGATCAATTTTGTCAAAATGACAATTTTGCCTGCCGACCTCTTGTTGATTGCTTTATGAGATATTTTAAGGCAGCTGTCTAGCATTAGTTTCCCCTCCATACACGTGTATGGAGGGATGATCCTTTGATTGACTTAGCTTGTAAGCTTTGTTGCCTATAAGGGAAGGCTCTCTTCTCTTGGCTCAAAGGTTAGAAGAGTTAGACTTTTTTTGGAGAAAAAAGACAGAGAAGAAGCTCTGGTTTTAGGATTTGAATTCTATATCTATTCTATCTCTCTTTTGCTCTCTTGTTTGTACACTAGGTGTTTGTGTCTCACTATTGCACATCAACACCTAGTGTTTCACCTTCCCTTGGTTGCTGAGGTTTCAAGAGGTTGTTCTTAGAGTTTTTGGCTGGATTAGAGCTTAAGGAAGCAACAACATCATCTTTGGTGAAGAAGGTCAACAAGGGTGAGAAACTTGCTTTATTTCCCCCATTCTTGCACTCCATTTTTACCTATCTTTGAACTATTTTTGTGCTTGGTGTTTAATACAAAAAAGTTCTGTTTTTTAGTCCTCTTAATAGTTTATTAAGGGTACTTTGTGCTTTGGGGAAGTTTGGCCCCTCTTAGGCCTTGAAAGGCCTCATTTTTGTGCTATTTTGTGAGAGCTCCGGGATTTTGGTGTTTGGATCTCTTCACCACTGAAATCTTAAGGGATTTCAGTGGTGAAGATGATGCCTTGAAGTCCCAAGAAGGAGAGGGTCACCCCCTCTCCTTGTTGTCCTTAAAAAGGACAAGTTTTGGCCTCTTGAGGAAGCCTATGTTCAAGTGTGTGTTGAGCATGTCATGACTGTTTTTCATACTTATTATACCATGATATAACATGATTTTAAGTTGGTTTTGGTCCCTATTGCATGCTTAGCATAGTTGCCTTGTAATGCCTTGATATTGCCTTAACCTGCCTTAGGTTGTTAGCCCTAATTTGAGCATGATTTAGGCTTAGACTTGTGAATGATTTGTGCTTATTTTGCCATGCTTTAGGTCTGTCCATAGTCATTTGGATTGATTTTAGCATGCTTAGTATAGCTCTTTTGTATTTGTGGCTTGCCAGGCTTGTATGCCTCAAGTATGCGAGTGTATAGCATGTGTTGCTTGCATTATTTTGATGGTTTGGAACCACCCTACATGTAATTTCAGACCCTTTGGCATGCCCATATGTTTTCCTTGCATGCCTCTTTAATGCTTTAAAAGCTTGTGTTGAATGCTCCATGTTTTGGTCATTACGCATGCCTTTGAATTTGAGTCACTTAGATGCCATCTACGTGGTCTTTTGGACTTAGTTTTATGTGTTAAAACTCTGTTTTCGGTTGCCTAATGCATGCCATGAATGGTTGTGTTAAGTGTAGTTTATTACCTCTTTGGTGAACCCTGAATGCGTGGGACATTGTAGCATGATTAGTTTGCTTTGTTGCTTGGTTTGACACCATGTTTTACATGATTTTCAGAGCTTAGGATGCATGTTAAGTGTCCATGATATCCCCTTTCAAGTGTGCTTGAAGGTTGCTTACTTAGTGCCTAAGCGTTAAGCCTTAACATGTGCATTGTGTGTGTATGTGTTGGCTTCCATTTTTGGGCACTTTGGCCACTGTTTTAGGCTTAATTAGAGTTGCCTAACCTATGTGCAAGTCCATCCTCTTGTCGCTTGCATATGCTCCTTGAGTGTTGTAATGTATTGGTAAGTAAATGCATGTTAGGACTAACATGATTGAATGAAGTTGCATGTTTGTTTGCGTGCTTGGACACCCACATTACACCTTGCATACTTGAGGATTAACATTGGTGTTTCATGCCTTGTATGTTTGTTATCTTGTATGCTCCTTTGCATTGGCATGATTGCATACTAGTTGACATGTCTAGGATTGCATCACATAAACATGCATGCTCTACCTCTTGACCAAGTCATGATAGAGGCCTAGCACCCTTGTGTGTTTGTTTGGTTTGCATGCATTTGAAATAGAAGTTGCACATTTGACTCTTTGGCCATCATGCATGGAAATGCGCGATTGGTGGCCCGAGAATCGAGGCACATGCCCCTTTGAGTCACAAATATGATAAGGGGCATGATTGGTGCACACATTGTTGGAATTACATTGCCATGCAAGTTTTTGCCCTCTGCTGCTGTGAGTTGCAGGTTCTGCAGACATTCAGTGCCGGCCGGCAGTGTTTAGTGCCGATCGGCAGTCAATCAATGGCCGGTGGATATATTTTGTGCCGATGGCTACATCCTAGTGCCGGTGGTCATTTCCTCCAGCCGGTGGGATTCTCCAGTATCCAGAGAGGCATCCTTGAGACTTTGGCAGATTTTAGAGGAACAAAGCAGGGAAAACAGAGGCAGGCTAGGCATGGCAGTGCAGTTCCGAGCGGAATCCGAGTGTGCATGCATTAGGCCCTCGCCCTGAGGCGGTTTACTTTTTTTTCTTAGTTTAATTAATTTGTTAATTAATTAGGCTATTTGTAATATTTAATTAGTTTGCGTAATTAATTAATTTGTATTATTCTTTTGGTCCCTCCGAGTGAGGGCAAATTTGTAATAAGTGTGCGTGGGTGTGTGCATGTCTTCCAACCCCCCCTCCCCCACTTCTTTCTTCTCTTTTATTTACCCGCTTACGATGGTAGATTAGGGCACGTTTATTTTAGCATACCTTATGCTACGCATGCGTGCATCCATGCATTTGTTGACATGCACTGAGCTCGGTACATCATACAAACTGCACTGTATCTTCAAATCTAACTTGAATACGTGTTACTCGTGCATTTCACATGCCATGTTTAGGGTTAGCCGAGCCTATCCTAATCACATTCTGTATGCGATGCATTAGTCACTTAACATGAACTAGGGCATGCATTTTTGCTAACTAGTTATTGTTTTGGCACGGAGTACGATGTAAGTATTTACGCTTTAGCATATCGCATGCGTGTGAATGTTAGCATGATAGTAGGCTTACCATGTGGCTAAATGCTTATATGAGATAAACTGTTTGAATGCCTGTGGCTGGAGGTTGGATTGCTTGAGTTGGCATAACTCGTTGAAATCCGTGTTTTAGCCTACTTGCGAGTAGCAAATTCCGAAGCATTTTCAAAACGAACGGATATGCAATGTTTGTTTCCAAATTAGGCAATCTAGTCTATACTTGTTTCTCTTGGCATCACATAGTAATTCTAGGCTAATAATTGGAATAAGAGCATGTAATGTTTTCAAAATCGGATATCACGGTTAGTAGAGGCCGGTCTTCGGACCGGGCAAAAGGGGGTGCTCATAGCTGACCTTCCCCGATCGTACCTAAGCTCCCGAGCCAAGACTACTTTGGTGATGACGGACACGTGGCCTTCGGCACCGAGTCAGGGTTTCCTAAATTTCCCATTTTAAAATATTTAGGTGGCGACTCATGTCCGCAAAGCGATCCATGTTTGGCACTACTTTTCAAAAATCCGTTTTCTCAAGCGATTTGCGAGTTAGACTCTTTGGTTGATTTAGAACCGCAACACGAAAAGGGAGTCAATCGGCACCGAGGTCATGGTATTTATTCTGAAAAAATTAGTCAACCTCATTAAAAATTCTCAAAAACTATTTTTGCAAACAGCCACTGCTCAATGAGCACGGAACCCGCTCTTGAGATGCACAACTTTAGATCCGAAGGAAAATTGCCCCCTGCTTGAAGAGAGCTTCCTAGCAACGGAAAGTTACCCCTTGTTTGAACGGCACCGCAGCGTATTGAATGGCAACAGAAAGTTGCCCCTTGTTTGGATAGCACCGCGACGCACTGTAGTCAGTCCTCAGAGTGACGAACACAACCAAATTCTCGGATTCAGAGAAAGCAAAGATGATCAAAACCATTACATGAACACAGTGGAATTTTGAAGTGTTTTACGGCTGGACTTCATAATGAAGTTGCCTACGTATCCCAAAGATGGGAATCAAGCCTTACGTAGTTCGGGGGTTAAGGTACACTCAGGTATTTAACCTCTCCTCTTTATGCTCTAACTTTTGCCAAGGCGCCTGTTGCAGGTTTTCAACCTTGCGAGCTTTGTTTTTTCTTTTCTTTATTTTCAATTCTTTTCTTTTCTTTTTTCATCTTTTCTATTTTCATCTTTTCCTTTCATTTTTTTTTCATTTTTCTTCTTTTTCTTTTTTTGTTCTCTTTTTTTTTTTTTTTTTTTTTCTTTTTCTTACTCTAACTTTTGCCTGGGTCGCCCTTCCGGGTTTTCGGCCCAGCGAGCCTCTCAAGGGTAAAAGTGTAGCTTTGTCCATGTCAAATGGTTTTGAGATCCTGAAATCATCTAAATTCAGGAGAATGGCCGCTGTTTGCTAACGACGCAAGAGTCCATCCAGTGGGGGGCTGAATTTGCCCCTAGTGTTGTGGATAGGAACTCGGCTGTCCTTCAGCAATACTTTCTTCTTTCCTCCCTTATGGGATTTGGCATTCTTGTCGATCTTTATTGACTTGCGAAATGAACCATCTTCGGCTCTTCGAGCACATTTGAAATTCTTTGCCCCTAGTTCCAGGGGTGCTTCTGATCTAGCTTCGCAAGCTTCCTTTGACAACGTCTGATCTTCTTGATCTGACTTCCCTGCCCCTAGTTCGTGAGCTGCTTCAAATCTGGCCACACAGGCCTCACATCATGATTGACCTTTGAACGTTCTGAATCCAAGTTCAAGGTTTGAAAGCAGAGGGGTCAAGTCTTGAGGCTGAGAGCGATCCTAAGCTGCACAATCTCAAGAGCGATTCCACACATGTCTTCGCAGGACCGCGCAAAATATTTTTTGAAAGTTTTTAAGAAAGCGACAAATCGCTCGCGCTGAAGACAGTGTAGAACCAATCTGGATCAAAGCTAGGGTCCTTCTCAGTACTCACACTAACAAGCATGATTTTATTCATTAAGGGCTTAGCACGCCCCTCTTTCTCTCAGTTTGATCAAAGTTTTGCAAATCCCGAGGAATTCCTCCCTCTTTGTTTTCACCGCAGTGTTCAAAAAGTTTTGAAAAACTCAGGTCATTACAATGACTTCAAGGCACAGAAAAGACAGAGTTCTTAGTCAAATACTGCCATCTCATTCAGAACTTCGCATAATCGCACAGGCGGAAAACGCGAGAGCGTGAAAATCACTGCTGTTTCATTCAAAATCTGTTGGCACAACCGGCTCCCTGGCAGGAACAGACTCAAAACAAAATGAAAAGACAAACACGAAACAAAATGGTGACGCCCGAGGTAACACCCCCGGAATCACCCGACCTTTGTACAACAGGACTGACTCGATACAACAAGACAGACCCTACTGACTCAGTAAGAAAAGACTAACTTTGTCTAGTGTTGACACCTGTCCCCCCTTCTATTGTTCAAATCACCTTCTTCCTTAAATCGTAAGTGTTCTTATGCCTTTTTCGTATTGTGTTTGTTTTACCATAGATTTGTGTTAAGATGGAGAAGTATGCGTATTTACTTAGTAGCTCTGAGGGCATATCCTATTTTTGATCTACTTGCGATATTCCTGCTAGTGTGAATATAGAATCTCCTCGTTTGGATGATAATTTCTTATTCCCTAGTGACGATAGGGTTTTGTAGTTAGTTTTTTCTACAGTAGATGGCGAGCTTAGGTTTCTCCTTCACCCCCAACTTTGTGAGATCCTTTCTCATTACAGAGTTCCTCATTTTCTATTGATCATGAATTTTTTTAAGATGCAATGCTTGCTTTGAACAACATATTGAGCTTAGATTTAGACCTGAGAGAGTTATAATGTTGTTATAGTTTGTACCAAGCTCCATCGAGCACATTCTTTCTTGCGTCAAAGCGTCGTGATCGAGATAGATCACTTGTTTGGTACTCTCCAAGACCTTCGATGTAGAATCAAAGGACACGGTCATGGTCTCTAGGAGTTGGGAGTTTGCCTTTCCCTTTTTGCTGAGGACGCTACAACTGTATCTCGAAGGTTGGGTGCTGGTGAGCCGTGATGATTTTCATGACTGTGTAACTATGTCTTCTATTATGATATACTGATCTTGTGGTTTTTATGTCTTTTGTTTACAGATCATCGCACTATAAATACAGATCGACACAACGAGTCTTGGGGTGTGAACTTGCAAGCATTACAGGCAACTTGGAGGTGTTCTGTTGCTGCCTCTTGTTCGGCCGAAGTGTTAATTGACCAATTTCTGCCACAAGTAACCATGCTTCATGTGCCTGATCCTGCTCCTATGGCTCCTGACGAAGCTCAAAAGGCAGGGCCATTGCTTCCCTTGTTATTGGAAGAAGTAAATCAAAGAGAAGTTTGTCGGCCAAAGGCAAAGTCTTCGGCGCCCGATATGCCTACTCAGCATTGATTAACCAGGCAATCGGAAGCTGTTCAGAAGGCGAGTCGAGATGCCGATGAACGACGCTTACGCAGGTCGGCCGATCGCCTGCCTAGTGGGATAGGACCGTTATCAAGTCATCAACGCGTTCAAGCAAGTGGAAAGCACACGAAAAATGTCATGGAGGGACCGATAGAGTATATCTTTCAACTAATGATAGTGTGTCGGTCCTTGAATATGCGCGATTCTGTATTTACCGATGTTGGGGTTGCCCTTACTATAGCGCGAGACATGCATCTTCCAAAAGACATTCGGTGTCTAGGAGGACAATCTAATAAGCAAATTCTGGACCAGGGCATTTAGAACTTAGTAATGGTAACATCATTATGATTAGTTTTCCTTTCTTTGTTATTGTTACAGTTTTAATGAGTATGGCGATACAGGCCGTCAATCAATTCATGAAAGCAGGGGTTCGGCTAACTCGAGAGAAGGATTGGTGAGATGAAGAGAGGCGTAAGATCAAAGAAAAGAGGAGACTAATTGTCGATGAAAGAAAATGGATATCGACGGAGAGGGAACATTTTAAAGAGGAGTTAGCATGAGCTAAGAGCATAATTATAACAGCTAAGTCGGGCCAGATGTCAGCCGAAGAAAATGTTGAAGCGACAACTTGGCAACTTCATAAATTAAGGTCGGATTACGAGGCCTTGAGGATTGCCATGGAGACCATAAAAGGTCAACTAATGGTGGAGCTTAAAGCAAATTTATAGGCCACCTGGAACGAAGCAAACGTAGCCTATGCCAGCTAGATGAATAAACTGGAGAACTTCTTTTTCTGAGAAGGCGAGAGATCGACAATGAAACAGATGGGGTTTGCAGAGTCATCGGAGTTATACTCCCAAGTTCCTCTGCCGAACCCCGAGATTTCCATTCCTCCTGAACTGGACAGCTTGTAACGATTTTGTTAAGAATCCGTTTTTTTTTGTTTTTGTAACCTGTACATTCGTACACATTGTAAAGTACTTTTGATGCATGAAGAACTGTTGCTTATTTTGCCTATTTTTATACAGCGTATATAGAGAATAATATTATACTCGCCTTTGTTTTTGAATTTTAGTTACACTAATTGAGCAGATGAAGGGTCGAATAACTCACCTTTTCGATCCCTCTTCTCACATGAAGAGGCGGTGGAAATGGATAGCCACTTTTGAAAGAATTCCCATGCATTAATTAGCTATACTTGTTTTCCTTCATTTATACAAGTTATGGAGTTTATTTCAAAATATAAACCCTGTCAGCCACGATTTGTTCATATGGATCTCGAACAACAACTTGCTCATATGGACCTTGAAGGCTCTTTATCTTCTTCTAAGGTTTCGACTTGGGATGAAGTTATCCCTGCTTCTGCTGCAACTGGCTGGGATGCTTGGCTAGAACCATTCCATCCCCAAACGAGGGAGCGAATCCACCACAAATTCGTGGAATTTGATAATCCTACTGTGGTTCGTTCATCCTCTCGTAGCTCAATAGTATATCCTTATATACCGTTTGACCATATTCGTTGCTTGGAAGACAATCTTTTTTCAGCGTGGTACACCTCGACTCTCTCGACCAAAATAGTGCCAAAGGTCTCGAATCTAGTTGAGGGTTTGGGACTTAGATTGTCGCATTTGGCCAAGAAGGCAAAGCTCTGCTCGTTTGATTGGCGGAAATGTGTGAATGGACCTCACTTTCCTTCTTCTTTTGGTTTGGACCCAACTGCACCTCTTTTTCCTCAGAATCTTAACTAGACTGAGGAATTGAAAGTTACTCTTTTTGAGGGACGGCACTTTCCTCCTACCAAGCCCCAATTCCTCATTTTTCCTATCACCATTATATGGCCCAAACTGTGCTTGCGGCCTTCTCCCAACTATGCTTTAAAGTTCTCCATGACGACGTTCCTTTAAAGAACCTTCAATGGGCTTGTGATATTGTTTCGCAAAGCCATACCCTTAATCCGATTACTCAGACAGAGTTTTATACCTTCTTAGATCAACTTCCACTTCTGTTTCACTGGCATAAGAATAATATGGCCACCTGTGAAGCGTTGGATGAGATTTTCGCTACTTATGTCCATACTCAGTATGAAGCAGAAAATATTCTTGATGAATATGCCGACTTAAAAAATAGTGAGTCTGCATACTAGGACTATGTTAGCATGGATGAGATAAGGATGGCTCTAAGGCAAATAGAGTTTGAAATGAAGGCCAAACAACTCTTTCATCGCATAAGGACACAACAGCTTGTGTTTATTCATTATGCTTCATAGTCGAGCATTATTACCTTGTAGCTACAAGATTTAATGATAATATTTTCGTAGATGCATTGCATTCTAAGGCCTCAGGAGTACATTTCCATGTTGATCGGCAACTTCATACACCCCTTCTCTAGCTAGATCGGTGATCTGATATGGTCCCTCCCAATTCAACCCAAGTTTTCCATCAACAGATTTTTGTTCGTTTAGGAGGACCTTCTTCAAAACTAATTCGCCGATCATGAACTGTCGGTGCTTCACTTGCTTATTGTAGGCCCGAGCTATGTCTTGCTGGTATGTCGTCAGGCGTAGTATTGCTTTCTCGCGCTTTTCTTCGGCAAGATCAAGTTTTTTCAAGAGTAGTTCGTCGTTCATGCGAATTTCCACTAAATAAGACCTCCCTGTTGGAAAGTCAATCTTTACTGGGATGACGGCTTCCACTCTAAATGCTAGGGAGAACGGTGTTTCGCTAGTTGCACATCAGGGCGTTGTTTGGTATGACCAGAGTACTACTAGGAGCTCTTCAGCCCATCACCCTTTCGATGCCTTCAATCGGTTTTTAATACCATTCAAAATATTTTTATTTGAAACTTCGTCTTTTCCATTACTCTGAAGATAAACTGGGGTAGAATAATAGGCCTTGATTCCATATCGATCACATAATTCTTTGTACATCCGACAATCGAATTATGTGCCGTTATCAAATATAAATGCCCTTGGTATCTTGAAGCTTGTTATGATATTACGCCATAAAAATTGACTGATATCGATGTCTCGGATATTAGCCAGTGGTTTGGCCTCAATCCACTTTGTAAAATAATCAGTTGGTACGATCAACCACTTCATATTTCCTGGAGCATGAGGCAATGGTCTAACGAGATCTAATCACCACTGTGCAAATGGCCAAGGGCTTGAAATGGGATTGAGCTCTTCAGAGGGTTGTTGGATGATCGATGAAAACTTTTGACACGCCGAACATTTCTGTACGAACTGTTGTGCGTTGTGTTGCATACGGGGCCACCAATACCCCTGTGTGAGTGCCCGATGTGCCAATGATCTGTCCCCTGCATGAGCCCTGCATGATCCTGTGTATATTTTATCCAACATACTTGCGACCTCATAATGCATTTGAGATAGGGACCTAAATAGGATTTTCTAAATAATTGTTTTGAATCATTTAGCCAGAAACGCATAGCCCGTAGTCGGATCCGATGAGCCTCTTTTTTTTCGGGAGGCAGTGTGCCGTCTAACAAATACTAAACAAGAGGGGTCATCTAGCTTTCATCATAGTGGATGTGGCATATGTTGTCCTTGGTGATGCTAGAGGAGGAAATGGCCCCGACCTCGATCATGCATCGTTCTATCTACTCAATTGCCGTGGCCAAACTAGCTACTGCATCAGCATGACTATTATGATCTTGTCTGATTTGTTGAATTTTAAAAGAACAAATTGCTCAGCTGTACCTTTTTGCTACTGCCAGATACTTCATCATTCGCTCATCTCGAGTTGCATACTCTTCGTTCATTTGTTTGACAACCAACAATGAATCAAACTAAACACTTATGGAATTAGCACCTAACATCCTTAAGGTGTTGAGACCATTGATGAGAGCTTCATACTCGTATTCATTATTGGTACCTGAAAAGCCTAAGCGATCAGAAACTTTGATTGCTTCTTGGTAATGTGTGACTAGTACGAATCCGATTCATGCACCTTTAGCGTTGAAGGCCCCGTCACAACGTAATGTCCATGACATGTCGGTGGAAGGTCTGACCTCTGTTTCTCCCTCTTCGGTGCCTTTCTTTGGGGAAAATTCGGCTAAGAAATTAGCAAAACCTGTGCTTTGATTGAATTCCTAGGTCTAAACTGAATATCGTATTGGTCAAGCTCGACAGCCCATTTGGAAATACGACTTGAAGAATCGGGTGTATGCAGGACTCGTTTAAACGAAAACGTCGAATACACGATGATAGAATGGGCCACGAAGTAGTGCTGCAATTTTCGAGATGAAACGACCAGTGTTTGGAGCAGTTTTTCTAATGGTAAATATCTAGTCTCTGCATGGAGTAATGTTTTGCTTATGAAAAAGACAGGTATTTGCCCACTCGAAGAGTCCTTTACAAGCGCTAAGCTTTCAACATGATCGGAGACCGCTAAATATAGGTACAATCTTTCTCTATCATTGAGGCTGGTTAGAAAATGCAGTTTGGCTAGGTAATCTTTTAGTTCTTGTAGAGCGTGGCCGCATTCCAAGGTCCATTTGAATAAGGTTTTCTTCTTGGTCAATTGAAAAAACGATCGACATCGATCGGAGGATCGACTGATGAATCTGTTGAGGGCTTCTGCCATCCCAGTGAGCATTTGAATCACTTTAACAGATGAAGGAGGGGTCAAGTTGATTAGTGCCTAGATTTAGTTGGGATTTGCCTCTATTCCTCAATTAGTGACACTATACCCTAGGAACTTTCCGAACCCAACTCCAAAGGAACATTTTGCCGTGTTCAAATTCATCTTGTACTTCCAAAGTACCTCAAAGGTTTCACAAAGGTCATTATGATGGTGCCTAGTTTCTTTTGACTTGATCACCATATCGTTAATGTATACTTCAAGATTCCCTCCGATTTGGCTACGGAACATTTTTGTGACCAGCCGTTGGTATGTAGCTCCGACATTCTTCAGACAGAAATGCATTACTTTGTAACAAAATAGTCTGACGGTTGTGATGAAAGAGATCTTTTCCTAATCATCTGGATGTATTGCAATCTAATGGTATCCCCAATACGCATCTAGGAAACTCATCATTTCATGTACGGACGTTGCATCTACGAGTTGGTCAATTTTTAGTAGAGGAAAGTTGTCTTTAGGGCATGCTCTATTTAGATCGTTGAAATCCACACATACCTTCCACTTGTCGTTCTTTTTCTTTATGACAATAGTGTTGGACAGCCATTCTGGATATTGAACTTCTCGAATGGCGTTTGCTTCAAGTAACTTAGCAACTTCCTCTTTGACAACTTCCACATGTTGAGGTGTGGACCTCTTACTTTTCTGTATCACTGGTCGTGAGTTCAAACTCACGTGCAACTTGTGGCTCGTTACCTTCTATTTCATAGGGTGTCCAGGCGAATATATCCCTGTAACAGAGTAGGAAATCCACCAACTAAATTTTTTCTTTAGGGGTGAGATTTTTTCCTATGAGGAAGAACCTGTCTTCATCGTCGAGATTAATTTGCACTTTTTCAAGTTCTTCGGCACTCTTATCTCCAACCTAGGGTTCAGTTTCCTACTCTGATCCAGATGTCCGAACTTCTAGTGGCTTCGTCAAAAACACAACCATGCATCGTTTTGCCATTGTCTAATCCCCTCGAATTGTCCTAACGCCATTGACCTCTGGGAACCGTAGAACTTGGTGGAAGGTGGATGGGACAGCTTTCATTTGGTGGAACCAACTTCTGTCCATTATGGCATTATAAGGGGATGGTACATTAACAATCTGGAATTCGACTTGGTGAACTGTCTCTCCAGCCCTAATCGGCAAAGAGATTCATCCCAAGGGAAATACTGGACTTGAGTTAAAGCCATAGACTCTATGGCGAGTAAGGCTTCAAGAGACAATCCTAACTTTTTGAAGAGTCCATAGTACATGATTCAGTTGAACTGCCTTGATTGATCAGTATCCTTCTGATAGCAAATTCCCCGACCTGTAGTGTCACTACCAAGACATCATTGTGAGGATGGTGTACCCATGTCAGATCCTCATCAAAAAAAGAAATCTTTATTAATGAATGAACCCTTTTTTGCAATTACCTCTGATATGGCCATTATTTCTTTTCGGAGTGTTAGCGTTGCTCCTGACTCATGCGCCTTTTCGTAGAAATGGAATATATCATGTTGATAGTTGTTGTGGGTTGTGTTTCCTCGCCTTTATCCCTAATCTTCTCCTTTCGATCTGCGGACGGGTCGATATAGGATCATAGGTGCCCATTTTGCACCAATTCCTTCATAAATTTCTTTAACGTTTTGTAGTCCTCTTTGAGGTGCCCATGATCCTTACGGTAGGAACAACGTAGTCTTCAATTTTGAAGGGATGGGTCGTCGATCATTCAAGGCGGCCAAGAGAAGTAAGGCTCGTTCTGGATTTTTGACATCAGGCAATATATTGGCTCATTGAAAGTGGTAATAATTGCTCAGAAGGCTTCTTTTCAAATTTTTGGTTGATCAGCGATTGCATCGGACTCCTTCCTTTTGCCGTCAGAAGACTTCTTCTCGTCTTTTCTTAGAACCTTCGTCGGAATCCAGGCAAACTTCGATTCTTTGGCGCCTTGTATGTCATCTTCAATTTTGCAATACTGTTCCACTTGTTTCATTAAACTTCCCACATTGGTCAATAATTTTTTTGTTAGAGACTGTCGGAGCTTGCTCTCGGGATGCAATCCTAACTTGAATGAGGCTACTGCTAGTTGTTCATTGTAATTATCGATTTCATTATAAGCTGCCCAATACCAGCTAGAATATTCCCGTAGCCTTTCCATATATTCTTTCTTCATTGTGAGGATCACATTAACCTCTTTTGGTGGCTGACTGTTGGTGATAAAGCATGAGATGAACGCTTGTTGTAGCTGTGCCTAATCGCTAATGGATCGGGCTTCCAACTTATAGTACCCACGTAATGCCATTTCCTCTAAACTTGAAGAGCACATTCGGCCCATAATCGGGCCATTGTTGCTCCATAATGTCATGACTTGTGTATAACGTTGGATGTGGCCAGTCGGATCCCTTTTGCCATTATACATGTTAAATTTCAGAGGGGTGAACCTCTTCAATGGACTTGCACTATATATTGCTCAGGAGAATGAGGATGCTAAATCGTCCGTGAAAAGTTTACGTTGGACGGGCTTTGGATATCCCCATGTTCGACTGTCGAGCCAGCTTCACAGGTCATTCTCCGGATTGTCTAGAGAATCCTTCTAGTCACCTGACACTTTTTCTATGTCTGATCGGGATTTCTGTTGGTTGTTTGGCTTGTGGCCCGATGAAGATTAGATCACCTTTGATTATTGGCAGTTCTGGCTCGTTCATCGGGCTTTCTTTGGGTCATGCGTAATTCTTTTTTGAAGGCCTCTACCTCTACCATCAACCGTTCAAAAAGCCGACCCTGTTGATTTTCGGGATCTGGAGGAGGAGCTATTCGAGCTAAATTTTCTAGTATATCCTCGGAATTGTGGCTAAAGTTTTCACTAGCCATATTTTCGATTCACAAATTTTGGGAATCACTTGGTATCTCGTCTAGAACAGGATGGGCACTCATCTTTTCTCGAGATTCCCACAAACGGCACCAATTGTGAAATGATGAAAATTTTCTCCATAGGGAAATTGAGATGAGCTGCTCCTCCTAGTGCTCTGTAGAAAAAAAAACCAAGATGTTAGTGATCTCTCCCGACCAGAGTTGGTCGTGAGGACCCTCCGACAATCAAGTTAGAATATGGTTTGGACATGATATATCTTAAAGGAAAAAATTAATTTTTATTTGTGTATTAATGCAATTTTTGTTTCTTACTTTTGTCATCCTTGGTTCTCCCTTTTATAGTGTCGATACCTTGCATTTAGGCCATTGGATGACTATCTTGATCCAATGGTATTTTACGCCCCTGGACATTGGTTGGGCAAGTGCACAAGTTGTCCTAATCTGCCATTGTTCGAGCTGTTTTATTTTGGATAGCCTAGATTTAGTTTGGACATGGGCTCTCATCATCGATCGTTGGAACTTACTTATCGGATGATCATGTTGTCAGGATATACTAATCCTATATCCTCATCTCTGTCAATTCTGATCTTCATCATCAGTTACCAACGGATCTAAGGACTTTCCTTTGTGTTGTGGATCTCTTCCCAGAATACGATCTTATTTAAACTTTCTATCACGTGACTTTGTTCCTTTAAGATGGGCCTATTAAGGGTTTGCGCCTAACCCTTATTTGTAGCTTGCTTTGGATGGGTTAAAATGCTTTGGGCCGTATATCCATTCCCTTGGGCTCTGGGTCAACGTTTTTACCCTCCACAACTTATATGCAATATGTATGAATAATTCAAAAAGAATATTAAGGAAAAAATCAATACTCCACATAATTAATTTATGTATTTTCTTTTTAATACAATCACAACATATTTGTAATTAATCTTTTAAATAAATTGTGTAGTTCTATTTTTACATATTTTTAATTTTCAAATTAATATAAAAATAAAAATAAATAATTTGTGGGGCACTCGATCGAAAAGTCCAAATTCAAATTTTTTTTGCCCAAAGATTTAGGCACTGGAATAATTTGTCTAAAAAGACAAGTTTAAGCAAAATGACAAGAAAACCTTGTATACACGGTTATCACAGTCACACACACACTCTTTCTTCCTTTCTAAACCCTAACCCCCCTCTCTCTCTCTCTCTCTCTCTCTCTCTCTCTCTCTCTGCTACTCCGCCGCTGTTTCCTCCGTCGCGCTCCTTCTCCTTCTCCCATCATCCTCCGTAGATGATCCTCCTCCGTCCTCCTCTGTCGTCTTTGTCTCTAGATCAAGTTGCAAGCAGAGATCAAGAGATCTGGACTAATGTTCGACGATTTATCTTTATCTTCCACTGCGGCAAAGGACAATTCTGGCCACATTTGTCGGTCTCGCCAGAGAAAGCTTTTGATGCAAGAGTGGTAATGTTTCAAGATGTGAGAGTTGTTTTGAAGGATGTGATAGAGTAAAGAATAGAGTCGAGGAGAGTGATGAAGAGGATGATGAGAAGGAGACAATCGAGTGGTGCCATGGTCATTGACGCCGCTTCTTCCTCGACCGAGTTCCTCAAACAGTGAGGAGTCCTCAAACAGGTTCATTAATGGCGATGGATTTGTTTCTCATTAAAAGTTTTTCAATCAATCGAAGAAACTCAAAGTATTCACTCGGCCTCTAAGGTTTATGGTCCTAATATGCTCCCGACCTTGAATCGACCCGTTGACGTGGTTTTAGCCGAACATTTGTCAACTGGTTCGGCAATGTGGGACTCAAGACGCCCTTGTTCGGTCCCTTGAAACCCTAGAAGGATTGTCATTAAAGCGAGTCCGGGCCGCCCTACCCGACAGCCTGCCTCATTCGTGGTAGAGTCTGGCCAAAACGACGCGTCGTTTTAGGGGTTTTTGGTTTTTTTTTTTCTTCCTCATTCAATGTAACCAGAGGAGGGGAGGAGAGGGAAAGAAGAGAGAGAGGGGAGGAGAGGAAGAAGAGAGAGAGAAGAGAAGAAGATGGAGCCGCCGTGGGCCGGACCGAAGGGCCATAATCACCGGGAGGAGTCCTGAGGTGGAGGCGACGGCGATGCAGTCTGCCGCGACGATGGATCGGGCAACGATTGACGGTCCGAATAGCCTGACGAGTCGACGGCGAAGTCTCGGCTAATCCGACCCTCCTTCCACTCTCCTCCGTTCTGCAAGAAGAAAAAAAAAAAAAAAAAAAAAACGAAAACACCCCCAAAACGACGTCGTTTTGGGGGACTGCTGGGAACGGCCGCCGAGAAGGGCGGTCGAGGATCCGGATTCATTGTGGGCATGGGAAGCGATACGATTACTTTTTTGGTGGACCCCATGAACAGTGGTCGTTTTGAGATCCTGGTGGTATGCAAATTGTTCTATTGCTTTCTCTAGAATGGAAATAGTGGACTTAATTCAATGGAACAAACCTAATTATTTTGTGATTTGAAGAAACATGAGTGTTTCTAATTTTCATTTTTTCTTTTCCTTCAAAGTTCCTGGTGACTGAACTTTTCATCAGTCAAATTTCTAGTCAGTTTGTGATTGATTTATTGCTAATTTCTTAGTCAATTTTTTTTTATTGTTTTTCATCAGTCAATTTTATTCTAGTTAGTGCATGTATGTATATTTGTGAGATGTGTATGTATGACATAAATCTGCAAAAAAAAATTGATGTTGATGATGATGATTGCAACAGATAAACAAAAATGTTGACACAAATTTTCAACAAATAGAAAAAAAAAATTGAATATATAGATAGAATTTAGGAGAAAAATTGAACAGATAGTCAAGAATTTTGAACAAATCGATAGAACTTAAGGGAAAAAATTGAACAGATAATCAAAAATTGGATATAAAATTGAACAAATAAATAGGATTTAGGGAAAAAAAATTGAGCAGATAGATAGAATTTAGGAGAAAAATTGAATAGATAGGGGAAAAAATTTGAACAGATAAATATGAATTTGAATAGATAGTCAGCGAAAAGTCAAACAAACAGAAAAAAGGTCAAGGGGTAAAATTGGAAACGAAATGTCTTCTAGGATTTCTTACAACTATGTCACAAAGCGTGGACTTCTCACGAATAAAAAATATTTACTTGACCTAATACCTTACATCCTCCTTAGATTGGATTTATCACTAATTTTTTCTAATTAGAATCACTTTTAACTTTATATTACTAATTCTTTTTCTAATTTAACTATTATTTTTAATATCAAAATGAGTGTTTATTTTATTATCTTATAATTCAATATATATCACATAAAATGATTACATGATAATTACACTTTTATAGCATAATAAAACTAAAATTATCAAAATAAACAAATAATTTAACTAAATTTATTATATATAAGTATTTAAGTAACATTTTTATAGAACGATAAGGCTAAGATTATTAAAATAAATAATTAAAATTAAAATTTTATTTTATATAGGGGTGACCATTGGTTCCATGGTTAAGACTTGGGATCACCACTTTATGCCTCCCAAATACACATTAATGTATACTAATTGGATGTTGTCTTTTAAAATTTTATTTTAAATTAAATTAATATTATTCTTTTGTAACACATATCATAATGTAAAAATTATTATATTAATTAAAGTTAACTCTATTGTAATTTTATGTTAGACATCACATTTCTATAAGTGATTTACATACACGTGTCGTATCTAATTTGATATTGATTTATTAAAATAATGGAACTCAATTTTTTTTGGTTAAGTTTTTAGAAGACAAATTGATAAATATCAAATGATAAATAGTGTGGAGTATTATTAATAAATTGGGCCGAGCTGGAGTTGGACCGAGGTAAGCCCAAACGTGACTGTAGTGCGTACTCTGGTCTAAGGAGTATTGCGATAGTCCGGTTGACAGATGAGCACGGTGTAACCCGGTTTCTGGTTACTCCGGTTACGTCTTCTAAACCAGAGTACAAGAGTAACATCTTCTAGACCGTTTATGGTAGTTCGGTCGGACGCTTCTATGGATAGTCCGATCTTGGCATGTGAAACCGGAGTAGAAGTAAGGAATGGGAGAGTCGAACTAAGAGTTGGTTCGGCTAGACTTGCCTATTCGGTACGACAGTGTTACTTCGGTCCTGAAGTAGTCCGGCCATAAGAAGAACCATCTCACTTGGTTTAAGCAGTGAGGGGGGTGCTGGAGGATAAGCATTGTCTTCTAGGAATATGAATCCAAGAAGGACTCTACGCAAGGAGGAGTAATCCTAGAAGGACTTTGCACATGGAGGAATAAGAGTCCTACCAGGATTGTGCCACGCGAAACCTATATAAACTCACTAATATCACCTTTGGAGAGGTAATGCAACTTTTGCTCCCTGACTACATTGAGCTTTTGCCTACTTGTCTTGCTTTCTGACTTAGGCATCGGAGAGGTTTCCGGCGCACACCCGCCGGCTAGCTCACGTTCGTATTTTCAGGTGACAAAGCGACGTCGTACGGAGGAACGCAGACTTGATCAACAGGATTATACGAGAAGGTATATTTCTTTCCTGTACAATTGGAGCCGTCTGTGGGAATACAGACAAGAACAACCTCTTGATTAAGCTTTTCCAGAGGAAGAATCAATGGCGAACAATGAAGAGTTACCTCAGTCCGTCGTCGACGGACAAACTCCAGATGGGGGTGCAAGGCGAGAAGGCCTACCCTTGGTCGCTCCCATGGCGGATCTAGAGCCACAAAGACACAACTCCAGGAGGGATGTGAGGGTCGAAGGCGAAATAATAGCCCTCATCCCTCTCGTTCGCAAAGCCCAGAAAGGCAAAGGCGCAGAGTTGATCCTCAAATTTTGGAGGATCGCGTCAGAGAACAAGACGAATTGATCCGTAAGATGGCGGCAGACATGGAGTCTCTGAAACGCCAGATGAAAGGAAAAGCCGTGGCGACAGGAGAGGGACGCAACAACAAAACGCCCCCTCGCCCCTCCGAGGGTCGTAGTAGGAATTCTACACCCTCTCAACCAGAGAACAGAAGCCTAAGAACAGGCGACACGCTATCCAGATCTTCCAGGACTCGTCACTCCAGTGCGAGAGGACGAGGTCCGAGAGGTCGACATCGAGGAAGCACCTACTGGCCCTCACATACGCATCAGACGAGGTCTAGACAGACGGAATTACCCAGATCGTCCGACCTGCGATCCATGCTAGAAGAGAAAGCAAGATGGAAGGAGGACGCCAGGGCGCGCGATCCACACAGGGTTCCTGCCTTGCAGCGGTTGGCTCCTCAGACGCATGGAAGCGTCGAGGTTGGAATGCCAATACCGCGCTCGGCGTACGAACCAGCGGACAAGGCATTGGCGAGGCTACAGACCTCACCGTTCATCCCAGCAATAGAGAACGCGCCCCTTCCGTCAGGCTTCCTACAGCCTAAATTCACAACGTATGAGGGGAAGACGGACCCCTACTCGCACTTAAGCCATTTTCGCCAGGTCATGGCTGTATACCGGCGGAACGAGGCCTTGATGTGCATCCTATTCCCTTCAAGCCTTGGCGACCTTGGGTTGACTTGGTTTGAGAAGCTTCCAGAGGGCAGCATAGCCTCCTGGGCGCAATTGGCAGAGGCGTTTGTAACACGGTTCAGAACAAATACAAAAACCCCGGTGGAGATTGACCAGTTACTCTCCATCGACATGGGCGACAAGGAGACCCTGAGGTCATACAGCAGTCGCTACTGGGAGACATTCAACCAGATTGGGGACTGCCCAACTAACCTCGCCATTGCGCAATACAAAAGAGGCCTTCCAGTCGGGAACAGACTGAGGGACTCTATCATCATGACACGCGCCCCTTACCATGGAGGCCCTGATAGAGAGAGTGCATCAGCACATCAGGGTGGAAGAGGATGGCGCTTGTGCCAAAGCAAAATCTGGCGCGACCCCAGCCCTAGAGAAGAAGACCTCAGCGAAAGTCAATACGGTAGATTGCCAAAACCGAAATGGACGAGGCAGGCGAGACAATGGCGAGGACCAAGACAAGAGATGGTTAAGGGTCCGCACCGCTATAACCACGGTATTCAAGAAACCGATCTACCGTATACTTAGTGAGATTCGAGACGAGCCTTTCGTCAAGTGGCCAGCCAAGCTAGGCGAGGCCCAAAAGGACTATGATGACAGATCCAGATGCACCTTCCATAAAGAAAAGGGGCACCGTACTGAGAATTGCACGCCGTTGAGGCAACATCTGGAAGAATTGGTGGCAGCAGGCCACCTGGACAAATACATAGAGGGAGGGGCGCAGCCAGCACCCCAGGACCACAACAACCCCAATGGGATGCCGATCGACGCCCCGCCCCAAGGCGTCATCAACGTAATACATGGAGTCTTTGAACCTGAGCGTGTATGCGAGCTCAGAGGTTCAATCAAAAAGGCTGAGCACTTAAGGGAGGTGCTAAGTGCCCAACTGGTCATTAGAAGGGCAAGACAGAGGCCACAAATGTCATGTCTTTTCGGATAAAGACTTGGCAAGGATTTATTGCCCTCACAATGATGCCTTTGGTCACTCTCGAATCAAGGATTTTGACGTCAAGCGGATTCGATTGACCAAGGTAGTTCATGAAATCATGTACTATGAAACCTTCAAACTGAAGCTTCAAGACAAGGACTTAGCCCTGCCGTATCCCTTTGATTGATTCAATTCTATGCGGAATGGCGGTCGGCAAAATCATCCTTCCACCAAAGCAGAAGTGTGTGAAGCAAGTGGAGTTCAGGTCGAAGGTCCCCTCCACATACAACATCATCTTAGGTAGAACATGGCTGCATGCCATGCGCTCGGTGGCATCCTCCTACCACCAAGTGATGCGGTTTCCCAACGACAGCGGAATAATTGAAGAAGTATATGGGGACCAGGTTATGTCCAAACAATGTTTCGTCACTACAAATGGCAGCCGCGCTGCAAAAGGATATGTTCATTCGGTTGAAGAACCAGAGAGTAATGAACTATTCGCGGATGTTGGCAAAGCGGCTAGTCAGAAAGCTGTAGAGGACTTGGTGGAAGTCAGGATAGATGAGAAGAACCCGGATAAGTTCTTCTTACTTGGCTCGTCGTTGTCCAGCACTGAGAGATTGGAAGTCTTGGAATTCCTGACCTCCAACATCGAAGTGTTCGCCTGGACCCCATCGACATGCGCATCGATCTAACCGCATCGCCACCAACTCAATGTCCACCCTTCGCCGGGCCGGTCATTCAACAAGACCAAATCGGCGCTCCATCACGAAATAGTAGCGAAGATGGGAAACCCGCTAGGCGGGGCAATCGAGACAATACCTCAAATGGATCTCCAACACGTGGTGCCAAAGAAGAATAGCAAGTGGGCGTGTCGTCGATTACAAGACGGTCAATAAAGCATGCGAAGGATAGCTTCCCTACCAAGGATAGATCAATTGGTGGACCTAACAATTTGGACACTGAGGCTTAGCTTCCTTGACGCATACAGAGGCTACCATCAGATAGCCATGCACGAACCAGATCAGGAAGTAACATCCTTCACCACTCCAAGAGGACTATACTGCTACAAGGTCATGCCCTTTGGCCTGAAGAATGTAGGGGCGACGTTTTAGAGAATGGTCACCAAGATGTTTGAGCCATTGTTAGGCAGAACAATGGAGGCTTACATCGACGACATGGTGGTCAAAAGCAAGGACGCGGATGACCATCTAAAGAACCTAGATGAGATGTTCCAGATCCTGAAGAAACACAAGCTGCGCCTTAACGCTTCTAAGTGCGCATTCGGTGTAGGGTCTGGCAAGTTTCTGGGTTTCCTGGTGACCAACCGGGGTATTGAGGCAGACCCCTCCCAAATCAAAGCAATTCAGGAGTTAGAAAGGCCTAACTCAGTGAAAGAAGTGCAGCATCTCACCGGCATGGCCGCAGCACTTAACCAATTCATCAGCCGATCTTCAGACAGATTGCGTCCATTCTTTCAGTCATTAAAAGCAAAGTTTGAGTGGGACGAAGAATGCGACCGAGCTTTGGAGAGTTTGAAGGAATACATGTCTTCTCCACCACTACTTGTCACCCCAATACCTGGAGAAGAACTCTTCCTCTACTTGGCAGTATCGCAACATGCGATTAGTGCAGTGTTGGTCCGCGCAGAAGGGATCCAACACTTGCCCATCTATTATGCCAGCAAGACGTTACTAGGCGCCGAAACAAGGTACTTGCCACTAGAGAAACTGGCATTGGCCTTAATGATGGCTTCAAGGAAATTGTCGCATTACTTTCACGCCCACACCATAATTGTTCTCATAGCCTTCCCACTCAAGGCTTTATTCGAAAGGGCGAACTTTTCTGGGCGAATTTTGAAGTGGGCAGTAGAATTGGGACAGTACGACATCAAGTTCCAGCCCAGAACCGCAATAAAGGCTCAAGCACTAGCAGATTTTGTCGCAGAGTTCACCTGAAGTCATCACATCCGCCGATCGACTGGTAAGCAAGAACTAGAGATAGAGGTTGACGTCGGAATAACGCAACCCCTAGTACTGGTTGCCCAGTCAGGCCCCAAGGCAAACCAGAGTAAAGAAGGGGAGGAAGAAGTGAACCATGCTACACCAAGTCTGGACTCACCGACAAACAAAGACTTGGTGCAAACAGAGAACAAGGGGCAGACAGCAAGCATCGACTCTGAAGAAGCCACCAGCAACGTGGAAGATCCCAAGACATCATCTGATCCCTCCACCTACTGGAAGTTGTTCGTTGGAGAGATATGGAAGCTCTTTGTGGATGGAGCATCCAATAGGCATGGAGCAGGACTTGGCATAGTCCTCATCTCTCCAGACGGCCTAGTAGTGGAGCAGGCAATCAACCTAGGCTTCCCAGCATCAAATAATGAAGCAGAATATGAAGCACTTCTAGCCGGTCTCAAGTCGGCATTCTACATGAAGGCCACCGAGCTAATGGTTTACAGCGACTCGCAGCTGGTGGTAAACCAAATATCTGGCGACTATGAGGCAAAGGATGATAGGATGGCCAAGTACCAAGACTTGGTCAGAACAGAGATAAAGAAGTTCAAAGTAGTGAGAATAGAACAGATCTGCAGAGAGGAAAACAGCAGAGCAGACGAACTCGCAGGTTTCGCCTCAATGGCAGACACCTCCGTTCCTCACCCACTGCTAATCGACTATCTACCTAGACCAAGTATTGAAGACCCAGAAGCTGAAAAGGTATGTTGTGCGGAGTTAGGCCCTTCTTGGATGGATCCCATCATATTGTTCCTGAAAGACGGCACTTTATCGGAAGAAAAGAAGGAAGCCAACAGAATAACAGCAAAGTCGCAACGATTTTGGCTCTCTCCGTCCTTGGCATTGTACAAGAAGTCGTTTTCAAGACCTTACTTAAAGTGTGTTCACCCCAGCAAGGTGGAAGCGTTCCTATTCGAAATACATGAGGGGGTATGTGGCAGCCATCAAGGAGGAAGATCATTGGCGTACCGAGCTATTTCACAAGGATACTGGTGGCCATACATGCAAGCCGATTCAGAGAAGTATGTCAAGAAATGCGAAAAGTGTCAGAAATTTGCGCACCAAATACACCAACCTGCCAGAGAACTACTACTATTAACTAGCCCGTGGCCTTTCGCAATGTGGGGCTTAGACATAGTAGGTCCACTTCCAACAGCGCCAGGTAACAGAAAGTTCTTTCTTGCGGCAACAGACTACTTCACAAAGTGGGTGGAAGTAGAGGCCTTGGCGTCAATCAAGGAAAAAGATGTGAAGAAGTTTGTTTGGCAGAACATCATCACTCGCTTTGGCATACCAAAAGCACTGATTTCAGACAACGGCACTCAGTTTGACGGCAGAATTTTCAGAGGCTTTTGCGAAGAATACAAGATAGAATTCTACAATTCTACACCGGCATATCCCCAAGCAAACGGTCAAGCCGAGGCATCAAACAAGGTAGTTTTGGACGGATTGAAGAAAAGGTTGGAGAAAGCCAAAGGCAAGTGGGCAGAAGAGCTCCCTCATGTTTTATGGGCTTATCGCACCACACCACGGCGGTCAACAGGAGAAACTCCATTCTCCTTAGCCTATGGCATGGAAGCAGTCATCCCATAAGAAGTCGGACTCCCCACAATTGAGCGAAATTTTGATCCAGACTTAAACGGCGGCTATAGCATTGGAACTTGACCTTACGGAAGAAAGAAGAGCGAGCATTGGTTCACATCGCCTCCTACCAACAAGAACTATCTAGGAAGTATAACAAAACTGTGCATCCAAGGCAATTCAAGATCGGCGATTGGGTACTTTCGCAGTTATGGGCAACACATTGGTCCTGAGGAGACGGCAAGTTAGGTCCTAACTGGGAAGGTCCTTACAAAGTGGTCGGATTAGCAGGAAAAGGGGCATACCACTTGGAAGATGAGGACGGCAAAGCAATTCCTAGGCCATGGAACACTGCCAATCTTAAGTTATTTTACTTTTAGCTTTTTCTTTTCTCTCTTTAAGTATATGTAATTTTTTACTTTATCAATAAGACAAATCGATTCATTTTTAGCATACTTGTTTTTAGTAGAAAGTAACTTTTGTAAGTTAGTAGTATTGTAAACATAGTTGGCCGGATTAAACCAACTATGACCCCTCCTAAGCCCAGGATAAGGATCCAGGCTACAGGACGTTTGGTCGGAATAACCAAACACTATATTCTAGGTTGGCTGGAAAAACCAACCTAGAGGTTGGCTGGATTAAACCAACACTCTGTACTCTTCAGCCAAAGTAAGTGTATGGCTGAAGAGTGGCTGGCTGGATTAAACCAACTCTCTGTACTCTTCAGCCGAAGTAAGTGTATGGCTGAAGAGTGGTTGGCTAGATTAAACCAACTCTCTGTACTCTTCAACCGAAGTAAGTGTATGGCTGAAGAGTGGTTGGCTGGATTAAACCAACTCTCTGTACTCTTCAGCCGAAGTAAGTGTATGACTGAAGAGTGGTTGGCTGGATTAAACCAACTTCTTGTACTCTTCAGCCGAAGTAAGATATATCGGCTGAAGAGTGGTTGGCTGGATTACACCAACACTCTGTACTCTTCAGCCGAAGTGAGTGTATGGCTGAAGAGTGGTTGGCTGGATTAAACCAACTCTCTATACTCTTAAGCCGAAGTAAGATATATCGGCTGAAGAGTGGTTGGCTGGATTAAACCAACTTCTTGTACTCTTCAGCCGAAGTAAGTTATATCGGCTGAAGAGTCGTTGGCTAGTAAGTTAAATAGCTGGAACCGAGATCAAAGTTTGCAAATGATCACATGGAAAGTTCATTTCAAATACAAGCATACATACACAAAACCGGAATAAGAGTTGAAGGAAATTTTTTATTCAAAAACAGAGAAGTACAATTTGGGGGGCTTCAGCCCGGTTACAAAGTTCAAAAACAAGAAAAAGAAAAAAGACAATCAACGTAAGAGATCTTCAAATTCAGCATCAAAGTCATCAACAGCGTCTGTACGGAGTCCGGTGTTGGTCGGGGATACGGTCTGAGCTGGTAGTCCGGTTACAGTTGGCTGGACATCAATGAGACCCTCAACAACCGACTCCAACCGAACTGTTTGCTCGTTCGGTCGATCATTGATAGCCGGAGTGTCCGTCAACTCGTCGTCATCATCTTCTTCGTCATCAAATGACCCCAGAAATTGCTTCTGCAGATCCTCAGCATAGTCTTTCAGTGAGGCCGGAATGAAGTACTCGGGAGCGTTGTAGACCTTGGTTTGTGTCCACAACCGCTTCTCCAATCGCACTTCTCCAGCCACACTTGAAGAATAAATTTTTGGTTGCTTCACATTGTTGGGTATAGCCAGCTTCGGCTTCTTTGAACCCTTCTTTGGTTGCGTTTTCAACCTTCTTCTTCACTCGCTATTTCGTGTCCTTTTGGTTTCGGATCGCCATCTCCCACAAATACTTGTCTTTCACCTCGGTCCGGCAGCCTTGATTTATCCTTTGTCGGCCGAGGCAACTAGTCCGGTCAGACATGCTACCTCGGCCTCCAGTTCGGCCGACCTCTGCCTAGACAATGTTAGCTCAGCAGTCCTGGTCTCGGCTTCCCTCATTGCTTGCCTTGTTGTTTTGCGGAGCGCCATTATTTGCCCATGAGCTATTGTGTTCTTCTGAATGGCCCATAAAAGAATAGTTCCTTTTTAGCCGAGCTGAGAGTTGGAAGAAATTAGACTGATCGAGAAGAGGGCAGTCGCCATCAATACCATGGACTTCGTGGTCGAAGGACTTCATTTCGGTGTTGGTGCTTCTTTGGTGCTCCATGTCTTTGGGAAGGCAAACACCCCTGGCCAGGTTGAAGGCCAGTAAGTGATCCTTCTCAGCAACAACCGAGTCGCTGTCTTGGATATCTCGGTTGTTGAAGACGAGGGGTGGAGCCCATTTGTTGGTATCAGCCCGGTCTGCTTCCTCCCGCTGGGGGCTCGGTACGGGGCTCGGTGGAAGGATGGTGTCATCTTCGTCAACCAAACGCTGCTCGGTATCGGTAGTCCGGGCGCGCTTAGCTTGGCGAGAAGAGGATGGTTGTTGAGTTGGGAGTGCCACCACGGCTTCAGTTGTTTGGCCAGTTTGTGGCACCTCAGCCCTAGTGGTTGCGGTGAGCAGAGCCTTCAATTTGTTTTTCTTCGCCATTTCCTGTTTGGCTGTGAGTGGCACTAGGTTTATCTCGGGCAAGGTGGGGTCCGGTTCTAGTGCCTCATCGAGAAGAAAGTCGGTCACCCTCGCTTTTCGGCGACCGCTGTAATGGTAGGTCGGCTCGAAATCGAGGAGTGTTGCCCAACTGCGTTCTTTGACCTTGAGTGCGGCGCAGAGTACTGTAAGGTTGGGATAGTTGTAGTTGGAGAGGAGATGAGCCTTATCTGCAAAAGAAGACAAGTGTTAGTCCGGTTCAAAGGAGGAATGGAAACCGAAGTCTGTATACCGGGCTCCCCTTGTTTCCAATTTATTCTTCGGCCTGGGATTCGGGCTTGGAAGTCCTCAAAATTCCCAGATACCCAAAAGAAGTCATCATCGTTGACATCTTTATCCGGTGTATGTTTTATGATTTTTTCTCGGCCACGGCGTACCCTTAAGTAGTAGCACCAGCCTTCGTTTTTGGATCCTATGGAGTATTGATGGAATAGCTCGGCTAGACCGAGGTTGAGACCGTTTTTGTGGTTCAGTGCGGCTATTCCCATTATTATGCGGTATGTATTGGTGGAAAGCTGGGTAGGGCAGAGTCTGGTCTGTCTGAGGAATTCACAGAGCAATTTGGGTGGGAATCTAAGTCCGGTCTCAATTATTGACTGGAGGGTGAAAAGGACGAAGCCTTCCTTGCCCTAGGGGTCTACACCTTGTTCGGCCAGGGTGAGGTTTACATCGGTTGGTATGTGGTAGTCTTTCCGGAATTCGGCTAGACCTCCAGGGGTTTCTACCAAAAATCTGTATTTCTCCATTTATTTTATAAGTTATAAATAATTTATTTCTTGATCGAAGGTCGTTGAAGCTTCGGCTTAGCATAAGCGTGTGCAGGTGACCTAAGTCTGCAAAGTGGAAGAACAACGTGTTAAGCACAGATCATTGACCGTGCTACAAAAAACAGAGGGAGAAAAGACAAGTCCTATTTCGGCTATACAGGGTGCTACAAGGACCTATTTTGGTTTTAACGAAGTGCTTCTTATCTCAGCTCGTCAGGATGTCAGGTTATCTCGGCTAGCCTGAGGGTTTGTTACTCCGGTTAGGCATTAAGGGGCAGTTTTCTGGGTTCGGTTTAGGAACTCAGAAACCTGGCTTGGCACCTCAAGGCTTAGCTCGGGCGAGGGCCTAGGGACTTTTAGTTCGGTGGGTTTTCATTTCGGCTAGGATGGATCAATTTATGGCTTAGTGAGACTGATGTGACAGTTCTGGTTCGATTTTAGTCTACCTGGATCTATGTGTAGTAAAAACAGTGTTCTAGTCCGGTTGGACGTGTTCTTTGGATCAAATAAAGTGTTCTACTTGCTGTTACTCGAGGATTCATGAAGTTCTAGCATTTTACAGGTAAGTCCTTTCCAGAAACGATATACAACTAATAACATACAAAGTGTTTTGCAAAAACACATGCAACAGAATACAGGAAGTAAGAAAAGATTCATAGGCTTACTTGGTAAGGAGAAAGGATTGGAGGAGGGAGTGATAGCAACAGTAAGAATGTGAGCTCAGAAGTTGGAAAAAATTGAAAAAGCAGAAGCACAAAGAGAGAGAGAGAGCACAAGGAGGTGAACAGGGTTTGGTATGATTCAAATGTGAAGAGTTCTTTTGGCGAAAAGGGCCAAAAGGGCGGAAACTGTTTAATTTTTTCGAAGTACGAGGGCGGCGCGACAGCTGTGAATGGCCAAAACCAGCGTGCCACGTGTCATTGGAAGGACAATCGATTCAGTTTCTGTGATTGAAGAGACGTTTGACCGGACGTTCTTAGCTCGGCTTAAGCTTAGCTCGGCTAGAGAAGCTAAAAAGGTTTTCAGCTCGGCCGGAGTAGCTAAAGGATTGTAGCTCGACTGGATAAGCTAAAATTTTAGCTCGGTTTATAGACATGTAATCCCAATCATGCTTTGCAGATGGAATTAAAGGGCAATTGAGAGGGTAATTTATATTAATAAATTGGGCCGAGCTGGAGTTGGACCGAGGTAAGCCCAAACGTGACTGTAGTGCGTACTCTGGTCTAAGGAGTATTGCGGTAGTCCGATTGACAGATGAGCACGGTGTAACCCGGTTTCTGGTTACTCCGGTTACGTCTTCTAAACCGGAGTACAAGAGTAACATCTTTTAGACCGTTTATGGTAGTTCGGTCGGACGCTTCTATGGATAGTCCGGTCTTGGCATGTGAAACCGGAGTAGAAGTAAGGAATGGGAGAGTCAAACTAAGAGTTGGTTCGGCCAGACTTGCCTATTCGGTACGACAGTGTTACTTCGGTCCTGAAGTAGTCCGGCCATAAGAAGAACCATCTCACTTGGTTTAAGCAGTGAAGGGGGTGCTGGAGGATAAGCATTGTCTTCTAGGAATATGAATCCAAGGAGGACTCTACGCAAGGAGGAGTAATCCTAGAAGGACTCTGCACATGGAGGAATAAGAGTCCTACCAGGATTGTGCCACGCGAAACCTATATAAGCTCACTAATATCACCTTTGGAGAGGTAATGCAACTTTTGCTCACTGACTACATTGAGCTTTTGCCTACTTGTCTTGCTTTCTGACTTAGGCATCGGAGAGGTTTCCGGCGCACACCCGCCGGCTAGCTCTCGTTCGTATTTTCAGGTGACAAAGCGACGTCGTACGGAGGAACGCAGACTTGATCAACAGGATTATACGAGAAGGTATATTTCTTTCCTGTACAGAAAGAATGATGATTCATAAAAAATGATTGTGTATATTTAAGACACCTATTGATATTTCTCGAATAATTTCTAAATAAAATTTTTGAATTTGTAGTATTACTGATAATGCACCTTCATGAGCTCTGCCAGAAAAGATATGAAAGGTTGGAATAAAAATTTTGCAGTTATCATGATATGTCACATAATTAATCAAAACCACTTTGAGAACTGAAATTGATAAGGTTATAGAAATTTTGTGCCAGATTCTTTTTGGGGACACTGTTTATGATTTGAATTTGTAATTTTTTATGCATCAATATGAATAACTCTTACGATCTTATTGATATAAACATAAATTTTACCTTTGAGTCAACTCACCTTAAGCGTTTTTTCTTGTAATAAAATATTGTTATATAAAAATATTATAATAGATCATAATAAAACTCCACTTGAAGTATAATTAAAGACTCGATGCACCACTTTAGACATAACCAAAAACATAATAAATTAGAAAAGACCTTTTTGATTAATAACCAAAATAATACACCATGAGTCATTACCAAATCATAATTTGTATATTATAGAATTTTTTGTTGTATTTATTTTTTATTTTTTTATTTTTTAAAATTTTTTTTGATACAAGTGGAATTCATGATTTTTGGTAAATTTAATTAACACAAATGAGGACTTGATTTCAGTTTAAGAATACACCTTCTTCTTTTTTTTAAACTTTGAAAGAAATTATTTTTATAAACTTATTTTATATAGGATCACACATAGTGACAAAAATTTTCATTAACCACTACCAAAATTTGTTTGTATTTGACTTTCAATTGTAAAAATTTTCTATACATAAAATATTAAAATTCAAAATCAATTTTTTATGAGGCATTTACACACAAGTCATAATTTATGAACTTATACTCTATTAAGTCCTAGCTAAGATTTTTTTGACCTTCAAGTCCTATTAAATTTTTAATAGTCGGAATTACCCTTCAAATAATGATTATTTATCATTTATGATTATTTATAAAGGTAACATGATGATTTGACATTTATTTTGATTTTCAAAACTTTAAAAGATCAACTTTCAAATTGAAAAAACTAAATAAAAAAATTTATGTGGAAAAAAATATATATGTTTTTTTTTTAAAAAAAAATTTGAAAAAATTTAATTATATTTTTGTGCGAAACTGAAAATTTTGTGTCTATAAAAGCGTATAATGATAGAACATTGGTGTGTAAAACTGGGAAAAAGAAATAATTAAAAAAAACTTTAAAAAAAAAACTGATAATGTTCTCATTTTTAAAATTGGAAAAAACCGTTAATGTTCTTGGTTTTATTAGATAGTTGAATCAAACTAATAAGTAAAAAGACAAACGTTTAATCTCATGCTCTCTTTTTTTTTTCATATCAATTAGTAAAATAATTATTTAGAACATTACTATGCAAAATTGATAATGTTCTTATTTTTAAAAATTGAAAAAAAAAATTAATAATATTGTCAGTTTTACTAAATAGGACTTGTTGGTTCAAAAAATCTTATATAGGACCTAAACTATCATAATATTTGCAAATAAGATTTTTAGATAATTAACTCATTTTTTATTTTAAAAATAAATTCTCATATATCGCACAAGTCACCTACTAATATATATATATATATATATATATATATTTGATATTGAAAGTTGGGATGTCTGGTAGTCTTTTAACTAAACCAAATAAAACCAAATACTAAGGCCTCATTTGGGAGCATATTTTTTTAGTAATTTTTTAATTTTTTAACTAAAATATGACGTAAAAAAATTTAGTATGTTTAAGATGACTTTTTGATTTTTTATCAAAAGATGTGCAAAAAGTGCAGAGAAAATAAAGTCGTTAACTTTTTGATATAGATTGTTGACTTTTTAATTTTTTTAGTAACTTTTTAATTTTTTAACTAAAATCACAACTTGTCAAACGAGGCCTAATTCAACTACAATTCACCTTATTCGATTGATTTTTTTTTTTTAATTTTCTTCTTTTTTTTTTGTTGAAAAAACTAAAGTCTAATTTGATAAAAAAAAGAAAAGATTCTTATTATTTTTATATGGTTTTTTTTTTCTCTTTTTATTGGAAAAAAATAATTTGAAAACAATTTTTTAGTGTTTATTTTCTCATGTGGCCAAACAAGGCAAAAGCATTAATTTGAATCAAACAGCCCGTGCCCCGGAACAGCATGAATTTTAGTGGATTGATGAAAAATATCTTTGATCATGATCCATTGCTTTGTCATGGAACCTGGTAGATTTTAGATAAATTCCATTATTATTTTAATGTTATTATTATTATTTTTTATTTTTTTTCCATTTTTATCAAGATTTGCATCTCTACAGAATTCAATTCCATCAAATCAGTGAGTTTTCTGTGAGAATTATGTGAGTTGAGAATGATGGGTTAGTGAGTTGCCTTGTAAGGATAAAACCGAAAATATGGCCTACTAATTTGGAGCAGGGTTTGTAAGATATCAATAAGTACAATCCATATCACCAGCCCATAAGTCTCCAAATATTTAGGGATAATTACGGCCAGTGATAAATTTATCATTGAATCTGTCTTTGTTTCTGTGTGTTGATCTGTGAATGTGAAGAATGATGAGAACTTCTGGGAAATGTTCCTCATTCCTCTACTTCATTCTCTTCATCATTGTTCTTCTCTTTTTCTCTTATCGCCACCAAATCTGAGGAGGTGGTGGTGGTAGTGACGCGTTGGAGATGGAAAATGACCAAAAAAATAGTCGAAGTTAATTGTTGGAGGTCGATGGTGGTCGCCGACAACTAGAAACGATGACCGAAGGTGGTTACCAACAGTTAGAAGTGGTAGTCAGTGGCTGAAGATGGTCTCCGACAACCAGCGATGATAGCCGGTAGTTGTTGGTGGTAAGGTGCCATGGGAATATTAATAGATGAAAAAATAAACAAGACTTATAAGAGCATCTCCAACGGTGCATCTAATGTTTCACCAGATTTGAGTAAAAAAGTAGCTATTTCCTTAATTTGATACACAGCGCTCCAACGGTTCAGCATCAAATCCGTTTCATCAAATTTGAGCCGGGCAACCGGTTGGTCGATCGGCCGGTCAACCGGTAAAGGGCAAATTTTTTTTTTTTTTTACCGGTTTGAACCTTTTATTTTGAACGTTTTGAACTTTTGGGTGGTCAACCGGGTGGTCAACCGGCCGGTCGACCGGGTGGTCGACCACCTAGGCAAATTTATTTTTTTTTAAACGGTTTGAACTGTTTTTGACCCGTTTGAACCCATGTATTTCAAAGAGAACCCGATGACGGTTGGGCAACCGCGAACCGTAGGCAACCGTGTACCACCTTCAACGGTCAAGATGATTGATCAAATTCGGTGTCGATTTGGTGTAGCGTTTGGTGAATTGTCAATTTGATATGTGTTTGGTGCCACCGTTGGAGCCTCAGAAAGTGAGTTTTTCATCAAATTTTAAATCTGATGTTGGATTTGGTTCTCTATTGGAGATGGTCTAAGTAAGTAAGTCCAATTAAGGCTTGAAATATTATTCCCATGTTAGGATCTATTAGTTTATTACCAATGGTACCAACTGTTAGGATCTATTAGTAGTTTATCTAAATATTATTTGATTCACATTTTTAAGACTTGAACTGATTACTTTCCTTTTAAGTGTGGTAAACGCAAAAATAGGTCATGAGAAACATGTATTACAATTTGAACAAAAATAAAGCCCAAAGTTTCTCAAGTCTCAAACTGCATCTTTGACCTGATGAATTTCGGTGCAACATGGTAAGAGGGAAGAGTAGTCCACTTACAAAACCACAAGTTTCCAAAAATAGTTTTTAGTTTTGAAATTCAAAAATTGTTTTAGTTTTTTGGCCTTTGTATTGAGTGAATTTTTTCATATTTATTTTCTTTACTTTTTAAATTTACTTAATTTAGATGCACTTAAAACATAAAATATTTGTGTTTAAAAATTTCTTCACAAATACAATTTTCACTATATTTAAGTGTATTTATAAAGGTTTATCGAAAAAGTTTTTTAAAAAAATTATTAAAAGATTAAAAATTTCACTAAGACAAAAAAAAAAAAAAAAAGAAAAAAAAAAAGAAAAAAAAAAGAAGAAAGAAGAGGAAAAATTAGTCTAAGCCCCCTTCCATTTTTAGTAAAGGAAGAGATTCACAATATTATTTTATGATGTCTAAAGTCCCCCAACTTCTACACCCATATATCACAGAAAAATTTGACTATCTAAAATCAAACCTCATTCTTACCAAAGAAACAGATTGAGATGGATTTGTTAGGAGATAAAATAGTGTTTGATCAGAGTTCAAACTTCAAATTTGATTGCAAAGCCCAAAACAAGAACTAAGCTGAAACTTTTCATATTAGTCTCACTCTCTCATATGTGAATTTGATTGAACCAGGTCGAGCTTCGAAGAACAACAAATCGTTCCAAAGCACAGTAAATGAATCCTAACGGCGAAACAAATGATGAATTCGAAGCTTTGTGCTTGTGCTTTCTCCACTGCTGAAATTCCAAATAGACGAGAGAGAGAGAGAGAGAGAGAGAGATGATGATGATGATGATGATGATGATGATGGTCAAAAATAAAGATATAAATCATCATCATCATCTCCCTCTATATATATATATCTTCATCCTCAATCTCCATCTTCCTCTATCAACTGGTTCGAGATCTTATATAATTCTTTCGATTTCAAAAGATTATTGAATCAAGGTTCATTTTTCTTCAAATTTCCCAAGGTACTATTGACAGATCTTGTAACACCCTAGTCAATGTGTGAACCATGGAACACATTTAGCCTGAGGTTTATGATTTTCAACCAGAAAAGATTGTGATGAGGAATTTCTCTTGGTTGGAGAGAGGGAATTTCTCTAGTTTAAGTAAATTTCTTTGGGTTGAAAGGAGATTTTATCTAGGTTTGAGTGAATTTCTCTGGGTTAGAGCGAGATTTTTTCTGAGTTTGAATGAATTTCTCTGGGTTTGAGGGGGATTTTCTCTGAGTTTGAGTTCTGGAATTTTCTTTCATTGTAACAAGGGCTTTGCTCTCAACTTCTAACGGATCAGTTTTAAAGGATTTCCATGAAAGAAGAGCTCTCAAGGTATTGTGCTTATCCAACTGACTCTCACTTACCCTCTTGCTATTATCCAGTTATGTCTTTAACTTTCTTTCAATGGATAGTTTGGCGTTTGAGAAAATCAGAATTTCTTTGGGAAGAGAATTTCTCTAGGATGGATCCAGAATTTCTCTAGGAACAAAATTTCTCTGGGATGGATCCAGAATTTTTCTGGGAAGAGAATTATATATGAAGAACAAAAAACTCAAATACAATTTCCAAAGACTAAACCAAACACCCAAGGGCTAAAAATATTTTGTCCAGTTTGGTATCATTTTTTCTTAAGTCTATATTAAACAGTAAAAATTTTAAATTTATGTGAACATAATTTTTTTTTAAATTAGAAAACAAGTGTTTGGTGTTTCTTAAAAAGAGCATTGTATTCAAATTTTTTTCTTCCAGAAAACAGTTTTCTGGGAACTTTTTGCCAAACTAACTCTATTTTATTTGGTTAGTAGTATGAATGGAAAAAGAAAAAAAAAATAAAAATTGCCATCTATTTTCAATTAAAATGTATATTTATTTTTATTTATTTCTATGTACCCATCATCAGCATTAATTTCAATCCTTTTAACCATACTAAAAAGGAAGTCAATATAATTATATCAAAAGTGTGAACAAATTATATTTTCTCCAAATTTCAAAGAAGTGACTGTAATTTTATACATCAAGGGGTAAATTACACTCACCTCCCTTGAGGTTTAAAAAAAATTAGTCAACCCCACACTTTTAATATTGGCAGAAGATAAATTTAAGAAAATTTTCATTTTTACATCTCAAGATAAATTTAATATCCAAAAGAAGATAACAGACTTGCACACATTAAACATAAAGATCAAATGTAAAGATAAAAAACAACATAAGGATCAAATATTAGCACGCCTCACTTAAACTAATTTAAATATTTTTTCAGACACCCTAGTGTAGTTCAAGTGAATTGATTTTTTGAATTCTCCTGGTGACCAGATGTCTACTCCATTCCTCACACTACAGGAAATTTGCTTTTTAGCGAGGTTTTTAAAACACTGCGAAAAGCCTAAAAAATGCCGTAATAACTTATGACGGCATATAATATTTTCGTCGCTAACACAGCTGCCGCAATAACTTTCCAATGCTTTAAAACGTCGCTAAAAATATTAGAAAGTGTTTTTTAAAACGCCGCAAAATTTTTGACGCGTCTCCCCTTCTGTCCCAAATTAACGTGTGACGTCATTTTTTTTTTTAATTTGCTTGTCCTGCTCCTGCTGCAAGAAGCTGACGTATGACGCCACAATGACATCATTTAGTAGCGTTTACTTTTTTATTTATTTTATTTTTTATATTAGCTGCTGATACGATGCAAGAACGAGAAATAAAACACCATTTTTTCATTTTTTCTGTGCTGTTGCTGTTGGAAACACAATTTGTGATCTCATGTTTTATGCTTGCCCTATGCAACCAAACTGTTACATTTATAAGCAACTAGGACCCCAAATTTTCCATTTCTTTGCCTTTTTTCTGGTCATCTGCAGTGACCAATGCAACCAATTCAGAAAGTTGGGCTAAAATCCAACCAGTGAAATTTGTGCTTAAGTAACATATAAAGCTAGTGATCATGTGCCTCTTGGCACTTCCTCAATTAAATTATCAATACAAACATCTAGTAGGCAAACATCAAAAAAACAAGTCAAATCCACTGTCCAATCCAGTAGGCAATGAAATTTTGAACATCAAAAAAATAAAAACACACCAAATACTGTGAAATCAAATTTGATTGAAATTTGATTAATAATTTAATTGAAGAAGTTCCCAGAATCATGTGAAATCAATACAAACATCAAATTTGGTCATATGTACAAAAAGAAAAAAACAATTAGGCAAGTCAATATCCAAACATCTAGTAGTTATGCATAAGTCATCGGGTATAGGCAGTAATTGATTGGAAAAGTTCAGTCCCAAGTTTTACTTCTCATCACAAACCTTTTAATTTCATCAGTCAAGGCAGGAAGAGGAGAAAATAAACAAGCAGGTTCCACACTTCCTTGTATGCTAATTCCATTTCCCCAATGTTTCTTTCCATCTGCCATATCCACTGTCCAATCCAGCCCAATCACATCAACCCCAGTTCCTTTCATCCGATCAAGAAAGCCACCACTCCCATTAATGTAGAGAACAAGTGGAGTTCCAGGACAGTGTCCTTACTAGACTCATAATCTGCAATTCCAACAATCCCATAAGGTGATTGAGAAGGAAAGAGAAGAAAATGATAAAAACAACAAGTACAGGGCATCATTTTATTGAAACATAAAATAATAAGTTTGTGTTCGTAGATTACAGAATCTAGGCAACAATTTTAAATCACTGAGAAAAAACAAAATCCATTTAATGTCCATGGACTTACCACCTTCTAAATCTCTCCTTTTAATTTCCTGACCCTCACAAATTAGCATTTTCTAATGCATTTCTTAATAACATTGAGTACACAACAAAAACTTAAAATGTTTATGACCATGCACATCATAGAACTCAACTAGACTGAACCTGAAGCCAATCAACAAATAAGTGAGAAGGAGAAAGCAATCCAACTAGAATGGTTTAGAATGAACCTGAAGCCAATCAATAAATAAGACCAAATAACCCAGTCTACTTTCTATGACTGTGTGTGCATATTCAATCAATAAGAGAGAAATTATTAAATATAGTTCATCCAAAGCAATATATAGGCAAACTAAACTAATAAATGCCAATAAGGAAACAAATATAAACTAAGAATAAAATCCTAAAAAAATTCAACTTCATTAATAAAATAAAATTCACAAATAAAATAAAATTAGGAACAGTTCTAACCTTCAATTCAGTAGACTCTATCGTCCTTCTTTCATTGAGTTTGTCATTATACTTCTTCTTCTTCTTCTTTCTTTGATATGTGAACCTGCATTTGATGGGAAACAAATAACATGAATAAAATGTCATATTGAAAATTTCATAATTAACTATTTACTCACTTCCTCAGACGAACAATGGCAATTAAACGATAAGGCGTATGCATGGGATTGTTGTTGTGAATGCACATGTGTAGCAACTAGTGCAATAGGCCCACCCATGGCCTGTTGAGACTCCAATTACTCTATTCATGCTTGCTGAGCTTGGATTGTGCTTTGCATCTCCATTTGTACTTTCAGTTGATTAAGCATAGCATTCATCATCTCCTTCATTTGCATCTCCATTTGTGCTTTATATTGGTTAAGTTGCTCTTGGACTTGCGTTTGGATGATACGAGTTTGTTCTTGTGATTGCCTATATCCGCCTCCAAAGACATCTGTCGGAGAAAGACCCAATCCATATGTTCAAACACGACCAAGTTGCTCAGGCCCTAGAACCTGTGTGATAATTTCTTCATCTGTAGCATTAGATTGCTTCAAGCTTCTTCAATTGTGTCGCAATTGTTAATTAGTAATTAGCCACCAATAAAATTCAACAAGCAAGACATAATTAGTTAATTCTCACTTCCAATTTGCAGCCTTCGTTAAAGGTAACTCTCTATCAAATTTAACTATCTACTTTGTCTCTCTTCAAGTTTAGATTTCTACTTTATTCATCGTAGTTTCTACATCAAATCATTCATAGTCTCTATGATTCAACTCACACTTGTGTGCCTGTGGAAAGGTATATATAGTCTTCTCTGCAATTGTGATATTTGTTGATTGGTTTGGAGTAAGTGGATTGTTACTTGTGATTTCTTGATTAAAACCAAACAAACTACCAAGAAAATTTAAACAATTGCAAAGCACAAATTATCATCCACATCAATAAATACACCAACCAAAAATAATTCGACTACCTAATAATAGAACTTTATATATATGTTAGTAGCAGATTTATGTCTTTAATTCAATAAGAGTTCAAAATTACTTGGGTTGATATTATAAACATCTTGAAGCCAGTGCTCCACTTAGTCTCTAGAGTGAGCACTTGAAATGATTTCTCAAACTAATCATAAACATCCTTTGTTACGCAAAAATGCATTATTATAAATTATAATCTGTGAGCTGCATGTAAGCTTGTTTGGTGTTTGTAGGCAAATTGTGCTAAAAGGTTATCTAAGTTATTATTTCTCCTTTTTCCCCAGTAATTTCATAACCTTTCTTTAAAAAATAAATAAAGAAACAAATATGAGACAAGTATCTAATACATTCCATACATACAAAGTATATAATAATGGTGCTACATACCATGACCTCAGCAACTTTATCAGTTCTTGGTTTGTTATCCTTCGAGTACCCAGCCATCCACACCTCTAAGCGAGTTGCAGGAACTCCATTCTTCTTACTAGTTTCCTACAATTACACTTAAAATTAAGTAACAAAATCAAAATATACAATTTCAATTTGAAATATAAAGAAACGATATACCTCTACTCAAACAACTGAGAATAGCTTTCTGCCAGTTATGTGATTTAATGTCTTCTTCTTCCGAATTTCTTTGTTTTTTGTACTTTTTTTCTATTACATATGAACACAAACACAAGATAATTTATTAATTAACAAACTCATCTTATGAGATTACAATAGAGTTCAATAAACAATTTAAATGATACCTGTGCCTTCCGAGTGCCCCAATAATAGACTAAGCTTCGCCATTGATGCTCATGTACTCTTTCGGGTCGATGAGTTAACCTATCAGCATCATTGTCGAATGGCGTATACCCCATTTGTTTAACTCTAGCCTTCCACTCTCTCCATTTTTTTCCAACAGATGCCAAAACAAATTTCTTCATTGACTCGTCAGCATCTGTATTGACCTGCAAATAATTGGCAACTTTGTGACTATTGCATACACACTGCAGCATCAACATACATGCAGCAGCACACACATAGCAACAAGCCCACAGCAGTAGCTAATTTCACAAATCAAGATAATATTCACTGCATTCAGTAATTGAAGGAGATTTTCATCATGAATGGCCTTTCCAAAATAAAAAAATAAATACTACCATTCAGCTACTAGAAGCAAGAACCCTTTCAGGTGAACAAACTAATACTTATAGACTACCAATCATAGGGCTAAAAAAAAAAAAAAAAAAAATCTCCGTTCAGTATATACGCAACAAATCTATATGCATATGAACCTACAAACTAGTTTGCCATTCAAAGCAAACAGCCCTCTAATTGGTGACAAGGAGGCTGTTGAGGGTCCTGTTTGGTTGTGTTTTCATCTTCTTCGTTTCCATTTTTTCAGAAACAAAAACAACAAAGTTTTGAAATCAACCATCATTTTAAAATTAACATTTTTTGTGCAAAAATAGTTTTCAAAAATTCAGAAACAACTTTTTGATATTTTCTTAAAAGTGAGTTGTATTCGTCAAACAAATTCCCACCCCCCCTCCCAAAAAAGAAAATGAGAACACAACGAAAACCGAACCCTAACTTTTATCTGAAAAAACACAATCTCTAGATTTGCACATGCGTCCTCAACCATCACCAATCAACAAGAAGAGAGCTACTATTCCATCAAGCAACATAAAAGAGAACGAGAGAATAAAAGGAGCTAAGCTGAAACAAACTCAGATGACCATTTTGCAAAAGTGAAGTGTAAAAAACAAAAAGAAAAAACCTTGCAACCGAAAGTTGTTATGATAGGAAGGTCATTGAAATAAGTCCAAATTGGAAACCAGACACATCAACATGTAAACATACACCCACACCATTTGGTCATTGCTATCAGATACCTATTTTCATTTTACACAAAAACCCAACGGACACCAGTCAAAAAGTTCACGACAAAACCAACGCATTCCCTCCCCATTTTTCGGTACATGGCTCTGAACAAGGAAACACAATGACTTTGAACTTAATGCTTGATAACCAAAGGATTCCAATTATTCAAGGAAACAACAAAAGAAAAAAAGGAAGAAACAAAACAAACTGGCAACTATAAAATATGAAACAAATAAAATAAATAATAACAAATTTAAGTTTAAAATTGACATGTAAAATGAAATAATTCTTTTACCTTTACTTCTCTCCAAATTCTCTCTTTGTTTTCCTTTGGTACATGGCTCCAAGTTCTATAAGTGAGGAGCATAAGGTTCCCATCTCGAGCTAAAACACCCAAACAAGAAGCCAATGGTGTATACCCGTCAACCACTTGGCTCAACTCATTAGGCACAATATGTAAAATGCCACCACTTGGGTTCCAATCACTACCATGCATGAGTGTTGGGCCTCTCGAACTATGACCTACTCATCCAAATATCAATATCAAGTCAGAAGATACTAGAAAGAATGATAAAAATTGATAAGGTACTTGGCTTCCAATCACAAAACTGTTAAAGAAATTAATGTAATTGTCAACAAACTTCAAAATTATCATTTCAATTTAATTATTCTTAACCTCAATTAAGTACATTATAATGCATGCGACATGACACCATTCACCTCTAACTCTTCTCTAATAGGTTGGTTCATCCTACTTTCCCATTCAGGAATGCACAGTCTATATCGTAAAAAGTAACTCATACCGCTCTATCCATCTCCAACGAAATTTCAGCAGCATCTCCCCATAATTCTCCAAGTACACGACATAGACTAGGTGTACAGCTACACCTTGTCTAGTATGCACTCAGAGAACATGAGGAGCTACTACACGAAATCTCTACAAGATGGACTACATTTAAGTGGTAGAACTACTAATTACAACATAGATTTGTGCTCCTGAACTATCCCAATTGGACAATCCAAGAAGAGCTTCATCAAAGATGACTAAGTATCTCTAATGAAGATTCTTGGACAGGTCTAAGGCTATTTATGTATGCATGGATAATTACTTGCTAAATTAACAACTGTTATGATTATTGCATCCCGGTAGTGCAACCTGAATCAAAACTATCAAGCATACTAGAAGTATTTCTAGCATGAAGAAACTAAAAGTTTCTACAATGCTCTTGATAGATTATGATATAGAGATTCATAAAAAATGACTAAGTATCTCTAATGAAGATTCTACAAGAACAACTAGATTATCCTAATTGATCACAAAGTAAAAAATTCCATGATTGCAATTGATAGCACATTACAATGGCAAGTACCAGATATTAGGTATGCTTCATTTAGTTTGTTCTTGTACTCACAAGTAAGCAACAAGTTCTCACTACTACATGAACACCCACACATACCAATATATCTTAGTAGTGTTCTATTTCATTTCTATAACACCATTTTTGTGTAGACGAGGGTAGATTTCTAATTACTTAACAAAAAATTATGATAAACATTAGAAATTCAAAATCATAATGTTGCAGATGCTTGGCATCAATCAATAGTGTTGAATACTGTTATGTCATCCTATTGTGATCTATTATAAATTGTACATGCACAAACACGAAAATATCACAATTACTGTTAATCAGCTTTCAAAATCTTAAACCACGCCATTTGTTATTCTTTTATTTGATTTTCTAGTGAGCGATTTTTCACACAAGGCCTCTAGATTCAAAATTGCATCTGTATTTGGTTCCTTGGGCCAAATTTATGTGTGTTTCATTGACTTCTTGTAGCTGCTCTTAAGTAGTTAATTATTCAAGAAGGATAAGGATTCTGAGTTCAAATATGAAATGCTTCCACGGTTTTCATTTATCTGAGTTATGCAGTTTTAGAATTGCATTGAGTTATCTAAATAGGCCCCACCACTCATAAGGAGGAAGTATGGGTGCTAAAGATCAATGATTAAGGAAAAAGGAGAAAATTCAAATCTTTTGCCTTTTCTCTAATATATGGTACTATTGCTTCTTATCTAAAATCCTTCGCCCAAGGGTCATTATATGTATCAAAAAACAGAACTATTCCTTATGAACTTTCACACTCCATGGTGCCTACAAAATTCAAAAGAACCTCTAGCTAGGGTCAGCTCTCTCCAACTCTTTAAGTTTATTCTCCAACTCTTTAAGTTTATTATGATCATGGAAAAATACTCTTCATACGGTATAAAGATCTCTTAAAGTCCCCAATGCTATTTGGTTGGATGGCATAGTATACGGTGTGGTAGATAGATATAATAGTTTGAGAAATATGTTGGTTTTGGGCAGAGGATATGAATGGATGCTCACATGGACTTGCTATTTTGTTTATTTGTTTACTTACCATGAATTGTAATGGTGTCTCACCATTCACAACCATTAAAATGCTAGTAAATGCATATTTGATAGAGGCTCGACAATTTACATATTTTTATGTGAAAATTTTCATTTCCTCTCTTGCTATTGATGAAAACATCAAAGGTTGTTGATTCCTAACTGCATGTGTTCCTTTTTGAGTGCTTCAAGAAATGGCGTCTAATATATTGGTTTTGTTTTTAGGTTGGATGACTTGGACTCTAGATTATCTTCTCTTTCTGCTTCAGTCGGAATGAACAAATGTGGATTTGTCATCGAGGATTTAACACGCAAAAGGCATCAAGAATGAGAAAAAGATCTAAGGGACTTTAAGTCCATTGGTCGATCACTTAAATTTGGGGTTTCTCGGGCAGTGTTTCCAGAAGATCTTATAGTGTCAGAGAAGAAGATATTTGATCCTCAAGATCAATTTCAATTTTGTTAAAGGAACCAAGTTAAGTAGAGTTGAGTATACTAGTTTCCTAAAGGAACCTCAAATTCAATTTTCAAACATTTTAATCAATTATCCAATTTGACTTTCTAAGTATTACAGTAGCTTCCTAAGCTTCAAGCTAAATTAGTACTTCAATGTACTTCTAACAGCCACTTCTAAAGCATCCAAATAAACATATATAGTAGCAATATATATATAACAACTGATCAGAAACAGCAGAAACCACTCATGATCTGGTTGTTTTGAACTTATGCAGAGAAAATTGGATAAAAATATTTAACATTGAACTATTCTGAGATGACAGGTATACACCTTTATAGATAGTAAAAGAAAACAAATTTCATTCAATGTGTTTGGTGTATAAATGGAATGCTTTAATAGATGTCACAAACTTCATGAAGCAACCACATACACTGTTCTTGAACATCACAACCTTTGACAAAGCTTTGGTAGATGGCTCTTTTCAATGCAATCCATACCTTCTATACAAGAAAATACCTATGGAGATTCACCATAAAATAGAAGATGACAATATGCTGCTAAGCAACAACATACATAAACACACAAGTGACTATATGAAATTAATAAGTTTTCTATCCATGATCAAGGCATTATAATTTTCATTTTATAGCAATCTTCGGAAACAATTTCAGGTCACAAAATTTCATACTTGAAGATTTAAGTTGAGGGTGTCGAGTATAGAGTTCACAATTCAGGTCTAGATTAGATCCAAACGCCTCATGCCATCATCTTAGTCTAAACAGTACCAGAGATATCTCAATTCTCTTAATGAGGCACAAATATGCTACATCAAGACAATGAAAATGGGAATTAGAGTCAACATTTGAAGGAGAACTCGAGCATAAAAGTTAATCACTAATCTGAGGCACAACGAATTGCCAGACTAAACAGGGGACCCATACAAAGCAAGAGAAATAACACGTTTAACAAAATTATCAAGTTTAAATGAATGGAGCCATCTTCATAAAATCATTGACCACAGATATGCGTTATAAAACGAATCAAAGTAGTCAACCTCAACTCGTGTTTATCCATCAGAGATATGTGTTATAGAGATGCAAGATATGAGTATGAATGTATACACTCTTCAATCGAAAACAAAAAAACAAAAAACAAAACAAAACAAAACAAAACAAAAAAGCTAAACAAATTGAAACTCACAAAATCTAGAACCAAACTTCAAAATCTGCAATCCAAGTGGTGGCCTTCAAATCATTGCCAGATTTGAAATCGAGCGAAAGAGAGAGAGTTTTCGAAATCGAGACAGAGAGCGTGTTTGAAATCGAGCGAGAGTAGACTGAGAACAAATCTGAAGGAGTAGACTCAAATCTTCGACAATCAACAACAAATCACAAATCTGGAGCGAGAAATAGAGAGAAGTCGCAAGTCACAAATCACAAATCACAAATCGCAAATCAATTTTGCTCAGAATGAATTTGAGTACTACAGCACTATCGCAAATAGCAAATAAATTTTGCTCAGAATGAATGAGAGAGAGAGAGAGAGAGAGAGATTGCAGTTTTAGGGCTTTAGGATGTGGGTAACGGCGTTAGCCAATCAACACACGGAAATGATGTTTAAAAGAAATCTAATACAGCGTTTTAAAAGCGTTGTTTTAATTGAAAAATAGCGGCGTTTTTATAAACGTCGCAAACAAAACGTTGCTATATCCCCTTTTTCCTGTAGTGTCGCCAACTGTCTTTTTCACTAAGCGAGCTGTGTAGTAAGAATAGAATTGCCATTACATCGCACCACACAATCATTGCAATTGCAATTGTATGACTGAGTGGTTTCCTGTCAATTTTTGGTGTGATCACAATAATAGAAATTGCATATGTTACTGCTGTTGATGTAATGGTCAACCACATGAGGCTAGAATCCACATGAAAATCCTTCTCTTGAATAGCAATCCACTTATGAGCAACAAGATTGTGCTTAGGGATGCAACAAATCCTACTGTGCTAGCACAAATGAAATATGGGTATGAATGTGAATAATTATAAGTCATTACAGCTTCTCCAACTCTGTGTCCGTCTGAATTGTGCCAAACACCACTTGAAAGGCTCATCCCAGCTTGGAAAGCTATTGTTGCAATGAGCATTGCCACCAACATTATTTTCTCTTTTTTCTTTGCCAGCCACTCAGACTTCCGGAGTTTATTTTAATATCATCTGGATTTTCCACATACTTTCTAATTTGTGCTAGAATGTTCAATGTTGCGTACTTGTTAGCATTTTTTATGTTTACATCTAGTGTCGCATTAGTAAGCAAGTAGTTTAAGGCCTACCAAAAAAACAAAAACACTTTAATTCCCGAATATATTAGTTAGTTGCAACTTTGGGAAAATCATTTTTTGTTTAATGAAAAAAAAAAAAAAACAACAACAACACTTGATCATAGTCATACCTCAACTTGTTTATTCGCCATAGCTAGATGTAACATGGCGTTGCCTCTTCCATCTTTAACATTCACAAACTCTTTGTTAGAATAGTTATTTTTGTTATTTTTGTTCTCTTGTTAATATTTACTTAAGTTGAGGGTACGATGGTCATATTGCTACTTTAAATTTTTTATATATATTTGACTGATGTAAAGTTGAGGTGGATGATTATTTTCAATACATATACAAAAGTTCTCTCTCTTCTTCTTCTTCCTCCTAACTTTCAACCCTAATTTCTTCATTTTACATTCTAACTTGGTATCAGAGCAATCTCTTCTTCATTAGAAAGGTTTCTACAGATTCTAAAGATCGATCTGAGGTGACCAAGACGTGCTGATGTCATCAGCCGTACGATGACGTCAGCATGACATAAGCATTGTACGGACGAGTCCTTCATCCCTAGACTCGAAATTGTCTCCTGAGATTTATGGTGATTTTTGTGGAATTTTTTGATCATCCCTGATGTGAGTTTTCGATTTTTGAAAGTATTTCGTGTTTTTGGGACTGTTTTTTTGAATCTGCCTTTGGGACTATTTTTTTCTGGTTTTTCTTGCTGGGCTCACTTCCCTAGAAGCCTAAAATCATCACTCTTAAGGGTCCTTGATCTTAATTTGTCGTTTTACTACTGTTGGGTTGATATTTTGTTCGATTATTGCCAGTAACCTTGTTTTCTTCGGTTCTACCTATTGAAGGTTCCTAGATAAGGGCTGAAACCCTTCTAGCAAGGGATATTTGTCCTCTCTTTATTGATTGCTACTGTTGAGTTGATGTGTTTGTCTAATTTGGGTCCAAACTTGGTTGGCAGACCTATATTCTCCTCTATTTTGCCTGTTTTTTTGGTTTTTGAGCTAGTTTTGTGTTTATATTGGTGATTGTTGGTGTGGGTATTGGCTGTTTGCAAGTCTTTTGCCCTTTCGTGCTCGTGTTGAGAATTTTGTGTGGTTGATCATTATGGTTGAGATTGAGGCTAAGGCTATAACTATGGGTAAGGATGATGACATGCCTAAATCTATCACTACAAAGAAATTGAATGGTGCTAATTATTTGGCTTGGGCCCACGCTGTCAAAATTTTCTTACGAGGTAAGAAGAAGTCCCACTTTATTAGTGAACTCCCTCCTCCTACTGATGATAAAGATTATGATGATTGGTGTTGTGCGGATTCTTGTGTGATGGGTTGGATTTGGCATAGTCTGGAACCACAGGTCACTACTACCATGGAATTTTGTGATACCTCTAAGGCCATTTGGGACTCCCTTGCTGAGTCTTTTTCAAATCAAAGTAATGTCACTCGGGTCTACGAATTATATGAACAGATTTTTGCTATGCGTCAATCTGCCGGTCTCTCCTTGATTATTATAGTAGTCTCAAGACTTTGTGGGATCAGTTACTGCAGCATCAACCTTTCACTACTGATGTGAACAAGCAGAAACAACATTAGGAGGAGTTTATGATAGCTTCTTTACTTTCTGGCTTAGATCCTGAGTTGCGCGGGTTCAAAGATCAGATTCTTGCTAGTGACACTCTACCTTCAGCTACCAATGCCTATTCTAGGCTGTTACGCTCTTCATTGGGACATGCACAATCCACTTCTGGGTCCTCTTCTTTATCATCTTCTGCATTGGTTTCTAGTAGTGGTGATCATGGGTCTACTCGCGGGGGTTTTCATAGTTCTTCTGGTTCCCGAAGCTCTTCTTTTGGTTCACGAGGCTCTCGTGGCAGTGGTTCTCGTAGTGGTGGCTCACGTGGTGGTTTCCGTGGTGAAAGTAGTAGTGGACCTGGTTCTCGTACACGTGGAGATCGCAAATGTACTCATTGTGGTTCCCAAGGTCATACTGAACCTTGGTGTTGGCAGAAGTATGGCAAACCTGATCATGTCCATCAGGTTATGGATGTCCCATCCTCACAGTCTTCCTTGTTGTCCATTGGCTCAGATGCTTCTCCTGTTACTTCGTATGAGACACTCACTACTCAAATTAGTGAGCTTACTGCCCTTGTCCAGTCTCTCCGGCCTAGTCTACCTTCATCCTCTACTGATACCATGGCTAATTCAGGTAATATTGCATGTGTGGCTAAGTCCTCTCAGTCTTGGCTCCTAACTCTGGTGCTAGTTCTCATGTCTCTGGTAATTCCTCTCTTTTTGATACTCTTAGACCTGTTGATCATACCATTATACTTGCTGATGGATCTTCTCGGCCTGTCTATGGTCAAGGTCCTCTTCATCCCACTCCATCCATGTCCTTACCTTCTGATCTTTATGTTCCTAAATTTCCATTTAATTTGCTTTTTGTTAGCCAATTGACTCAAGCTCTCCATTGTTCGATAACCTTTTCTCCTACTTCATGTGTTTTGCAGGACCTCCAGACCAAGAGGATGATTGGTTCGGGGTATGAGAAGGATGGCTTATACTTTTTGGACGCTAAGACTTCTTCTCCTCCTCTATCTGCTGTGTTGAGTGCTAGTGTATCTCCTCTTCAGTGGCATTTTCGTTTGGGTCATCCCTCCTTGGCCAAGCTCAAGTTAGCTGTTCCGGGTTTGAGTCATGTTTCTCAGATTGAGTGTGAAGCCTGTCAATTTGGAAAGCATCATCGTAGTTCTTTTCCTCGTCGTAGTGTTAGTCGTGTGTCTGAGTCTTTTGCTCTTGTCCATACAGATATTTGGGGTCCTTCTAGAACTCCTACTGTTAATGGGTTCTTTTATTTTGTTATTTTTGTGAATGATTAATCTCGGATGACTTGGTTGTTTTTAATGAAACAAAGATCTAATTTTCCTTCCATCATCTCTAAGTTTTATAATGAAATCTTTACTCAATTTGGCAAACGTATTAAGATATTTCGGTCTGATAATGCCTTAGAATATGTGCAATCTACTGTAACTACCTTTTGTGATACTTATGGTATTATTCATCAAACTAGTTGTTCTCATACATCCCCACAAAAAGGTGTTGTAGAGCGAAAACACCGCCATTTGCTAGATGTTGCTCACACCCTGATGTTTAATATGTATGTCCCCAAACAGCTTTGGGGCAATGCCGTTCTCACTACTTGTTTGCTTATCAATCGCATGCCCTCTAGTGTTGTACACACATCTCCCTATTCTCTATTATATCCCACCACATCTCCTTTCCCTTGCCTCCTTGCATTTTTGGGTGTGTGGCCTTTGTCCATGTTCTTGACCTTGGGTTGGATAAGTTATCTCCTTGTGCACGCAAGTGTGTGTTCTTAGGTTATTCTCGCACTCAAAAAGGGTACCGGTGTTATCATCCTGAGTCTCGTCGTTACTTTGTCAGTGCTGATGTAACTTTTTTTGAGTCTACTCCGTTTTTTTCTTCCTCTGGGCAACAGTTATCTACTGATCTTCTCTCTTCTCGTGAGGGGGAGCCAGCCTCTCTCACTCCTACTCTTCCCTCTTATGCTCCTTCCACATCCACTCCTCTATCCTCTCCATCTCCTCTCCCTTCTACCCCTCCTTTGCAGGTTTATCAACGGTCTCAAGCTCGTCGCATTGTGTCTTATGGCCCAACCAGTTCATCTCCTTCGTCTGAGGCCCCTGTTCCACCTGCTGCTCTACCATCTGATGACCTTCCTATTGCACTCCGCAAAGGTAAACGTACTTGCACTCAACATCCTATTGCTCATTTCGTTTCTTATGATCGCCTCTCTCCTGGTCTTCACTCTTTTGCTTGTAGCTTGTCTAGTATTTCCATTCCTCGCACCTATCTGGAGGCTATGTCCATCTCTAGTTGGAAGTCTGCCATGGATGAGGAAATGCATGCTCTTCATCAAAATCAGACCTGGGACCTTACCCCTCTGCCATCTGGCAAATCTATTGTGGGTTGTCGTTGGATTTATACTGTTAAGTATCTTCCTGATGGAACTGTTGAGCGACTTAAGGCTCGCCTGGTAGCTAAAGGCTACACCCAAACCTATGGTGTTGATTACTTGGAGACCTTTTCTCCTGTGGCCCGTCTTAACTCTGTTCGGATTCTTCTCTCTGTTGCAGTTAGTCAGTCTTGGCCTTTATATCAACTGGATATCAAGAATGCCTTTCTCTATGGTGATCTCCACGAGGAGGTCTATATGGATCAGCCCCCTGGCTATGTTGTTCCCGGCCAAGCGCATCTTGTTTGTAGATTGAGGAAGGCCTTGTATGGCCTTAAGCAGTCCCCTCGTGCCTGGTTTGATCGCTTCAGTGCTGTCGTGCTTGTCTATGGCTTTCACTGTTCCACCTTTGATCACTCTGTTTTTGTTCGCCACTGTCTACTGGGAGTATTGTTCTTATTGTCTATGTGGATGACATCATCATTTCAGGGAGTGACTCCAATGGTATTGTTGATTTGAAGCAGTATTTGAGACAACAATTTCATATCAAAGACTTGGGCCATCTTCGGTATTTTCTTGGGATTGAAGTTGCCCGCTCTTCTCAGGGCTTGTTTCTTTCTCAACGGAAGTATGTTCTTGATCTTCTTACTGAGACTGGTCTCTTAGGCACTCACCCCAGTGGTACTCCCATGGATTCTAGTGTCAAGCTTGATGGTGACACTGGCGACTTCTTTCCTGATATTGGTTGTTATCGTCGGTTGGTTGGCAAGTTAATATATCTCACTGTCACTCGTCCCGATATTACCTATGCTGTGGGTGTGATCAGTCAGTTTATGCATGCTCCCTGCCAACCCCATTTTGTGACTGTGTGTCGTATCTTGCAATACTTAAAGCATGCGCCCGGTCGGGGATTGCTCTATCGCCCATCTTCCTCTTTATCTGTCACTGGCTTCAGTGATGCTGATTGGTCTGGTAATAAGACTAACCGTCGTTCCACCTCGGGCTATTGTACTTTTGTTGGTGGTAATCTTGTCACTTGGCGAAGCAAGAAACAGACTGTCGTTGCTCGTTCTAGTGTCAAGGCTGAGTATCACGCCATGGCTCGTACTGCTTCTGAGATGCTCTGGGTTCAGTCTCTTCTCCAAGATTTTGGCTTTTCTGTTTCCACTCCTATGAGCATGTTTTGTGACAATTAGGCTGCTATCTTCATTGCCAATAATCCTGGGTTTCATGAACGAACCAAACATATCGAAGTTGATTGCCATTTTATTCGTGATCTCTTACTCCGCAAGCAACTGGTGACTCCTTTTGTTCGTTCTGAGGATCAATTTGGTGATATTCTCACCTAACCTTTGGCTCGGCCTTCGTTTCTTCGTTTGTCTGCCAAGCTGGGCATGTTCGATCTCTATGCTCCAACTTGAGGGGGAGTGTTAGAATAGTTATTTTAGTTATTTTTGTTCTCTTGTTAATATTTACTTAAGTTGAGGGTACGATGGTCATATTGCTACTTTAGGTTTTTTATATATATTTGACTGATGTAAAGTTGAGGTGGATGATTATTTTCAATACATATACAAAAGTTCTTTCTCTTCTTCTTCTTCCTCCTAACTTTCAACCCTAATTTCTTCATTTTAAATGGTATTCATCAATTCTTTTAGACATTCTAACTGGTTGCAAATCATACATAAATGTAAGATAATCTCACCTCAATCAATCACGACTTTAACTGCTTGGGAATTGGCTTGAACTAACACTTTCAACACATCGACCTTGCCCTTCATGACTGCAAGATGTAATGCATTTTTACCATCTTTGTCCACTACAAGAAAAAACACTTTCGGCGACTAAAGTTTTAGTCGCCAAAAGCCCCTTTTTTAGTCGCCAATACTAATTTTTTCATTTTCCCCGACTAAAATCTTTAGTCGCCGCTGTGGTCGCCGAAAAATTGTCGCGAAAAGCTTTGGTGACTAAACATTTGTTAGTCGGCAATACATATGTCTTCGGCGACTAAATAATTAGTCGCCAATACTCCATTCCATTTTGGGAAATTATACTTTTAGCGACTAAACCTTTAGTCACCAATACTAATTTTTTTTTTTTTATTTATCTTTCGGCGACCAACTACTTTAGTCGCCAATACTAGTTTTTCAAAAAAAAAAAAATAGCCTCTGCTGGATGTCCCAGGGCTCGAACTTGCAACGTGCAAGACTAGCACGCCCCTATACCTTCAGCAACACTTGGTCCCCACTACGCCACTCTCAGATCTCATGATTATTAATGCAACATTTATTATTTATATACTATATTCACTGGTATATATAAAAATTGTATATATAAAAATAAATTATTTTATTTAATATATTTCATGTAAAAAAATAAAATATTTACAAAAAAAAATTGGGTAGCACTTTTGGCGACTAAACCTCAATTTTAGTCGCCAATTCTCCATTTTTTGGCTACTAATTTGTTATCTGTCGCTAAAACAAATGAGTCCCGCCTAAGGATTACAGATTTGGCGACTAAACAGAACTTTTGTCGCCAAAACCTCAACTTTGGGCGACTAAAATGCATTTTAGTCGGCAAAACACCTATAATGGGCGACTAAACTGAAATTTTGTCGCCAAAACCATCACTTTTTGGCTACTAAATGATTTTAGTCGCCAAAAACCGTCCCTTTTGGCTACTAAACAACCTTTAGTCGCTAAAAACTCTATATTCCGCGACTAAAGTGCGTTTTAGTCGCTAAAACCATTATTTTCGGCGACTAACCTGTTTTAGTCGGCAAAAGGGAGCAACTTTGGCGACTAATTGCATTTTAGTCGCCAAAAATCATACTTTTAGCGACGAAAAAGTAATTTTTAGTCGCCGATTGTGTTTTTTGTTGTAGTGGTCACAAGCAAGACACATGTCAGGATCTACTGATATCAACGCTTTTACAACCTCAACATGCCGTGCCCCTTTACTGACGCTAGGTGAAGAGGCAAACGTTGTGAAGAGTCCAGAACGTTAGCAAGATCTGGATTTCAACACAGAACTTCCCTCACAAAGTCTGCATGCCCACGCAATGCAGCCATATGCAAAGGACTCCAACCAAACCTACCAAAGTTCACTCTATCAAGAACTAGTGGATCTTCTCGTGAGTATTTGATGTAATAATGTAACATTGCCTTTTATTGCTGCTTCGTGAAGCCTCTGTTCCATTCTCTATAGCTCTCTATGACAATGAATATGAATATATGAGCAATGCAAAAGAAAAAGAGCTGTTAACGATGAATATGAATATGAAATTTTGGCCAAACTATTATGATCCATTCATTTTAAAACAAAAGGTCCATCATCACGATCATAATTTATAAAAAAATCTTGTTAACCACCGCTCAATGGGCATTTGTTAAAGATAAAATGAAATAAAATAAAATAAGAAAATCAAGCAAACAAACAAAAAATACATATTTCACGTAAATATATACATCTTTATATAAATCTATACAGTTTTTTCATGTATTTCAGTACACATTCTAGTAATATAGCAATTTTCATAAAAAAAAAGTGTATCTACCCTTTCAAATTGCGTACTAATATTTGGCCATAAACCAAGGTTCCAACTCCTTCCACGTGGTATCTAACTAAAATATAGAAACAAAAATTTACATATGTCAAAAAAAAAAAAAAAGAAAGGTATCCACAGAAGAAGATCCTTCTCCTACCCTTTTTTTCTGAAGAAAAGGAAGATCCCCACAAAATTGATGAAAAATGGAAAGGAAAAAACTAGTGTAAAATTTTTAGAAGTCTTTTGGGGTCCCTAACATTGCTCTCAAGGTTTAAAAAAGCGGTGTTACGTAACGGTTTCGGCCGTTACGTAACGGTTTCGGCTGTAGGCACTACACGTTACCTCCGATTTTGCGGTGTGATTGAAATTCACAGGTGTATCGGCCGTTACGGCCGTCGTAGCGGTCGTAACGGTGATGTAACGACCGTAACGGCCCGTTACGCACGTTTCAGGGCTTCTTTAGCTTATTCTTTTCACAAAAAAAAAAAAAAAACAAAAGAAAAAGGCTGAAGATAGATTCCATATTGTATCGGACATCCAGAAATTTTCAAAAAAAAAAACAAAAGAAAAGGCACGTTACGCACCTTTATTATAATGAAGCTTTTGTCGGTTGTCTTTACAGCCCATGAACCACTTTGAATTGAAGTGAGATTCCACAAATTTTCAGATCTGATCTGAAATACGGATGAGTGAGAAATAGAGAGAGAGAGAGAGAGAGAGAAGAGAGAAGAGGGAAGATGGAAGAGATGAACCTGTGACTGCCCCTTTGTGTGGAAGACGAAGTAAGTTCAAAATTTGATCTGTTGCCTTGCCTTCAAAATTTGATCTGTTGCCTTGCCTTTCTTTATCAAATTTTGGTTTCTCAGTAGCTTAGCTTCGTGGGGAAGATAAGCCCCCTTTCTTTATCAAACCGTGTCATTTTATTTTATTATTTTTTTTTTCAAACAACGATCGCAGGTTTTAAATTTTGTAAAATCTATAAAATTTATATGATATATTTAATAATTTTAATTTAAATATATATATATAGCTATGTACTTATTTTTAGTATTTTATATATAATAATTAGTGATTGATTTTTCTTTTTTATAATATCTAAAAATCATAACACATTTAATTATATGAATACATTTTATATATGTCAGTTTTTATTGACTTTTTTTTTTCTTGCAGGTTATTCAAGAAGATAACAAATACTCAAGTGATTGAAGCTCAAAAAACAACTATGTATGAATTTTTTTCTTCATAATTTATTTTGTAAACTCCAAATGTATAAATAGTGGTTGCATTTTTTTATAATCATTTCATTTAATGTTTAATTATAAATATTTTTTATTTTGTTATTGTAATGTGTTGTGACAACAATGTTGAATTCACTAATTTTTTTTTTAAATATCTTTTTAAAAGAAAAAAAAATTAATACCTCAAAAAAAATTATTTATAATTTATTTTTTAATTTTTATATGATTATATTAGCATGTAAACTCCAAATGTATAAATAGTGGTTGCATTTTTTTTTTATAATCATTTCATTTAATATTTAATTATAAATATTTTTTATTTTGTTATTGTAATGTATTGTGACAACAATGTTGAAGTCACTAATTTTTTTTTTAAATATCTTCTTAAAAGAAAAAAAAAATCAATACCTCAAAAAAAATTATTTATATTTTATTTTTTAATTTTTATATGATTATATTAGCATGTAAACTCCAAATGTATAAATAGTGGTTGTATTTTTTTTATAATCATTTCATTTAATATTTAATATAAATATTTTTTATTTTGTTATTGTAATATGTTGTGACAAAAATGTTGAAGTCACTAATTTTTTTTCAAAATATATTTTTAAAAGAAAAAAAAATCAATACCTCAAAAAAAAATTATTTATAATTTATTTTTTAATTTTTATATGATTATATTAGCATGTAAACTCCAAATGTATAAATAGTGGTTGCATTTTTTTTATAATCATTTCATTTAATATTTAATTATAAATATTTTTTATTTTGTTATTGTAATGTGTTGTGACAACAATGTTGAAGTTACTATTTTTTAAAAAATATCTTTTTAAAAGAAAAAAAAATCAATACCTCAAAAAAAATTATTTATAATTTATTTTTTATTTTTATATGATTATATTAGTATGTAAATTTCAAATGTATAAATAGTGGTTGCATTTTTTTTTTATAATCATTTCATTTAATATTTAATTATAAATATTTTTTATTTTGTTATTGTAATGTGTTGTGACAACAATGTTGAAGTGTAACAAGCCCGCGGGGGACCTCGCTACAGCTCGGACTCGATTTTTGTGTCACGGTTCTTAATCTCGAACCAAAGAGTCCAAATCCGGCAAATCGTTTTTGAAAACAGATTTTTTTTGAAAGAAGTGCCAAACATGGACTGCTTTATCAGATACAGAGTCGCCACCTAAATATTTTTTAAATGGAAAATTTAGGAAACCCTGACTCGGTGCCAAAGGCCACGTGTCCGTCATCACCAAAGTTGCCTCGGCTCGGGAACTTGGGTACGATTGGGGAAGGTCGCCGTGAGCACCCTTCGCCAAGAAAGCGGGCCTCTACCTCTACTAACCATGATATCTTACTTTGAAAACATTGTGTGCTCTTATTCCGGTTATTAGCCTAGGTTACTATGTAATGCTCGCAGCAAACAAGTATAAACTGAGTCGCCTGAATCGGAACAAAACACTTCATGTTTGTTTGTTTGAAAAATGGTTTGATGGTGCTACCCGCAAGTAGGCTAAGACATGGATTTGCCACCCTCGGGTGGGCTTAGGAAAATATGATTTTGCCACTATCTAATGAGCTTAAAACAAACATTTGATGAATTGCTCCACTTCAAGTAACTCAACCTCCACCCACAGGCATTCAAGGCAATTATATCACATAAGCACATAACCTCATGGTAAGCATGCTATTCATGGCAGTCACTCACACGCATAAAAGGATGCTAAAGCATAAAACTCACCGAGTACTCCAAGCCAAAACAGAAGCTCGTTAGAAATTCATGCATGATCCTAGATGCACAGAATTGCCTAATACAACACATGCAAAGATGCAAACTATAGCAGGCTCAGCTATTCTAAACATGGAATATGGAATGCTATAGCTAACATGTATTCAACTTGGAATTGAAATACAAATGCAGTTAGTATGATGCACCGAGCCCGGTGCGTGCAAAACAGATGGATGATGCAAACATGCTGTCATACTGTATGCTAATTGAAATATGCCCTAATCTAACCATCATAAGCAAGTAAATAAAAAGGAAGAAAGACGTGAGGTTGGAAGACATACATCACACTCACCCACACTTATTACAATTATACCCTCGCGTAGAGGGTCCAAATAAATATACAGTCCTGAATGAAAGAATAGTACAGTCCAAATAATACAGTCCAAATAATGTACAAATTCCTAATTAATTAACAAATTAACTAAGAAAAATAAATAAACTGGCATGCAAGCCAGGGACTACCTTGATCCCGCTCTGGATGATGGATGATGCATGTTTGGGCTGCTTTGCGCGGAAATCCACTGGAATGTCCCAATTAGCCTCTGTTTTGCAATGATTCTTGAAAAGCGCGCCAAGCCTCGGAAGACCGCTGATTCTTGATATGCTGCAACACAGAGCAGGAAAGGGGCATAGCAATGTATTTTCACAAATGTATGCATGTCTCGATCCTCGTACCACCAATCACGCATCTTGATGCATGATGGCCGAGGAGCCGAATTGCACAACTCAATATAGAATGAATGCATATGAACACTACAACAAGACCTAACTCCATCATGGATAATCCGGAGTGTCGGTGACTTGGGAATTGAGACACGTTTCGTTACTCGGAGTACGAAACGCACCTCGTTTCCCGTGCCCGGGCTAACTCCTATCCCGAACACGATGCAATTTGCATGACATGCATGAATGCAAGTAATATACAACCTAGCATGCGCGATGCTATGAAATGACAAACACGATGTACGAGGTAATATGCAACCTAGTATACACAATGCTATGGATGAAATGGCATACACAATGCAATGATGGGCTTACACCAACATGAGAGAGCCTCAGCCACACTCACATGAGAGGCCATAATGATGAAAATGAGACAACTCGGGATACGTGCACACGTGCACGCAAACTGAGAATCGAACCTACGGCACGAAATGCCACTCTAACAGGACATGGCGAAGACATGGAACATGGTATGCAATCATGAAAAAATCAGTAGCAAGATGAGGTGCAAAACAGCCCGAATCCAGGCAAAATGACACCCGATGCATGGAATCACTCCCGAAATGCAAAACTAGGTACATGAAATGGCTTACAGCTATACAAAGCATGCATAATTAGGACATGAAGTGTAAAAGCAGAAGCTAGGCAGCCCTGAGACAAGCATTTTTACAGTACAAAGCATGGCAATACAGTGAGCGCACATGGGACTAAATTAGCATGCAAAAATAGGGCCCGCAAGAGGGGTGATGAAGCAACTCACAGCTGCTGGCCCCAAATAGGAAAGGGACCTTCTATAACATTGAAGAGGGGCCAAAAATATGCTGTTTTTCAGTAGATGACAAGCCCCAAAAACAGATACAAGTATGGAAAACAATTCATGCAAGAAATGGGCCCACAAAGGGGCAAAGAAGTAACTGATGTATGGGGGTCTCAAACAAGTGAGGGACCTTCAACAATGTTGAAGAGGGTCCCAAAATATAGCATTTTACAGTAGATTATCAAGCCCAAATCAGTATACAAACATACTCAAAATGCAATGCAAGATTAAGGCCACAAGAGGGCTATAACATGAAGTACACAAAATATTCATCAAATAGCCAAAGACCCTAAATGAAACATGACAAGGGGGTCAAAATATGTCCACTTTCAGTTCTGATCATGGCCGAAAAACAGAAGCAAGACAAGCTAACAAAACATGAAAAAATAGGGACCAAAGAGGGGTACAATGGTAAGTGATACATGGAGGTCCCAAACTAGGATGATCCCTTCTTCAATGTTGAATAAGGACTCAAAATAATCCTATCTACAGTTTATTTCATGCTCCAAAACAGATCACACATAGGCTAAAAATATCATGCAAAATAATGGCATTCAAGAGGATAATGAAGCAAGTGCCAAAAAGAAGCTTCAAACTGCAATGAGCCCTTAATGAAACATGGAATATACCTCAAAAAAATGACATTTTCAGTTTTGGTCGGAGCTCAAAACAGCAATAAAAATGGCTAGAAAAGTGTTGCAAAATTAAGCTCAAAAAGAGGAAATTGACACTTACCCTTGAAGACCAACCCTTGGTTGCTTCTTGGCTTGAGAAGTGATGCCTCCTAGCTGCTGGAAAGCTCCCCAAGCTGGTGGAAATGGAGTAGTGGTGGTGATGCTAGGTAGTGATGAAGGAATGGTGCAAGGAACTTGGATGCTTGAGCTTGAAAGAGAGATATGGAAGGAGATGTGTATACAAGGCTTAAGGCAAATTTTTCAACCCTCAAGACAGAGCTGGAGGCTCTGTTATGTAGACAAAAATGGGAGAGAAATGGAGGGAAAAAGTGGAGGGAAATCACTCCAAGTTTTCCCTCCAAAAGAGTTCCCTCCGGATACAGCTTTTGGAGGGAAAAAAGATATACAGCTGTAATATACACACTACAAGGATCATGGCTGGCCAACTTTCAGAGTTGCAGGTGGCCGGCCAGCCACCACCCATGGCTGGCCGACCAAGGGTCAAAATGGTCAAAAAGATTTTCTGGCCGGCCACCACAAATTGGTGTCCTTCCAAGTGCCCTCAACACAACCCTGTGGTTCAAAATTGGCAACTGTAAAACAGGAGAGAGAATAAGCCATTTTTAGGAGGGGTTCAAAAGGGTCAGGTGGAATTACTGGCCGGCCACCAACTTTTGGTGTCCTCCCATGTGTGTACAACACAAATATAGGGGTTAGGATTGAAGAAAGTGACCCTAGGGTGGTCAACATTGGCTTGGAAGTGAAAAAAACGGGCGTCGGAGGGCGCCGGAGGAATATAACTGGTTGCTGAAACAATTGCTGGCCTCCCACCCTTCTACGGCCTTCCTGGTGATGAAACAGAGGTACCTGCCAAAAATGAACGAAAACCGATGCAAAACGAATGTTCAGGGGCCAGAACGCGCAGTTTGGGGCCCCAAAAATTGCCTGTTAAGCACCGAAAATGGCATTCGACCACGAAGTGGGTCTCTCAGACCTCAGTGTCCCTCAAAAGGGAGTAAATAAGATGCATACCAAAAACCGGAGCAATCGGAGATAGTTAGGCGGTCCCGAACCGAGGCATACGGCCTGACGGCTCCGAAAATCGGGAACCGGGCTCCGAAATGGGCAAAATGGCCTACAGCCACAAAATGTAGCCTACGGCCACTGAGAGATGGTCTACGGGACCTCTCCCTCCCCTCAGGAAAGGAAACAAAAAAAACCGAGTCTGGTTCGCAAACCGAAGCAAGGCACAGAAGAGGGTTCGGAAGTCCGGAGGCAGGGCTCACGGCCGCGACTCTGAGACTTCTAAACGAGCACAATACGCAACATCACCGAGCACTCAATCGGTGACGTCTGAGTCTTAAGGTCGGTCAAAAATGAGGTGTCTACATGAAGTCACTATTTTTTTTTTTAAATATCTTTTTAAAAGAAAAAAAAATCAATACCTCAAAAAAAATTCTTTATAATTTATTTTTAAATTTTTATATGATTATATTAGCATGTAAACTCCAAATGTATAAATAGTAGTTGCATGTTTTTATTTATTTATAATCATTTCATTTAATATTTAATTATAAATATTTTTTATTTTGTTATTACAACACTGTTAAAGGCACAATTTTATTTTAAAAATATCTTTTTTTTTAAAAAAGAAAATCAATACCTAAAAAAAAATTCTTTATAATTAATTTTTTAATTTTTATATGATTACATTAGCATGTAAAATCGAAGTGTATAAATAGTGGTTGCATTTTTTTATAACTATTTTATTTAGTATTTAATTTGAAATATTTTTTTTTAATTTTGTTATTGTAATGTGTTGTGACAACAATTTTGATGGCACAAATTTTTTTTTTTTTGTAAAAAAAATATCTTTCTATAAAATAAATAAAAAATAAAATAAAATAAAATAAAAATAAAAACAATAGCTCAAACAATGCCACGAAAAATGTCTTTATTCCTAATTACATTAGCATGTAAAATCTAAATGTATAAATAGTGGTTGAATTTTTTTTATAATCATTTCATTTAACATTTAATTATAAAGAAATTCTATTTTGTTATTGTAATGTGTTGTGACAACAAATTTTTTTTTTTTTAATGACGAAATTTGTTATTGTAATGTGTTGTGACAATAAATAGGGGTTGAATTTTTTTTATTTTTAATTTTTTGTAATGCCACGACAAAAGGATGCCAATGATGAACCCCCAAGTGATGATATTGGTTGGAAATTTGGAACTCAAGTTGAAGGCACTAGGCATCATATTATTTTCAAATTTTGTGGACATCACATTAAAGGTGGGATTACGCGTTTCGAACAACATTTAGCACATCAAATGGGGCAAGTGCGTTCTTGTCCTAATGTTAGTAGAGACGTGATGCAAGAAATGATGAAACATTTACAAAATAAGAAAATGAGTAAAGCAGACAAAGAAAAGAAAAAAGCCGAATTGGAAGCACATATTAGGAGAGATGATCTTTATGATGAGGATGAAATGGGAGATTTTGTAGATCTTTGAGATGATGACTCTGACTCTGATCCAGAGATGACTAGGGCTAGACAAGCAAGTATTCGTTCACAACAACAATGGGAGGAAAGGCAACAATTTAGACGAGGTGTTGCAGGTCATGGATCACAATACGATGCAGGTGGTAGTTCTGGTGCAGGGGGTAGTGGTCAAAGATTGCCAAAAGGGTCAAGTATTGCTAATGTTTTTCGTCGATCACAATCCGTGTGTGAAACTGGTGGAAGTGGACGTAATTGGATTAAGCCCAATGCTCCTGAAACAAGGTTGAGAGCAATGGATGTAGAACTCCAAAAGAGCAAGAGTACAAAGCAACGAAAAATCTCTACAATGAATTTACAGAAGTTAAAAGAGAGATTGGGACAGGCAGTGTCCAAGTTTATACTCTATAATCGTATTCCATTCAATGCAGTTGATTCAGAGTATACACAACCCATGCTTGATGTTGCTGCTGAAGTAGGGCTAGGAGTAAAAGGTCCTAGTGCTTATGAAGTTTCTGAAGTATATTTGAGCATGGAGCATGATGAAATGACAGAATGGATAGCATCATTTAAGGGAATTTGGGCAGAGAGAGGTGTATCCATCATGTGTGATGGTTGGAGCAGTCTAACTCGGCAACACATCTTCAACTTCTTAGTGTACTGCAATAGAGGTACTATATTTCACAAATCAATTGATGCCTCTAATATTATTAGTAGGACTGCTGAATATTATTTTGGGTTGTTAGATAAAGTTCTTGATGAAATTGAAGAACAATACGTTATTCAAATGGTAACTGATAATGAACCTGCATTGAAAGCTGCCGGTAAAATGTTAATGAGAAAAAAGAAACATTTATATTGAATAGCTTGTTCAGCACATTGTATCGATCTTATGCTAAAAGACATAGCCAATAAGAAAAGTGTATCAAAGGTGATTGAAGATGGTAAAACCATCACCAATTTCATTTATAATAGTGGATGGGTATTGGATTTAATGAGAAAATTCACTGGAGATAGAGAATTGATTCGACCTGCCATCACTCGATTTGCTACAAATTTTATTGCCATTAAGAGTATTGTTAGATATAAACAACAATTGAGAGCTATGTTTAATAGTGATGAGTGGAAGAATTCTAGATGGGGGAAGGCAAAGACTGGGCAGCCTTACAATGTGAAAAAAATTATTTTAGGAAAGGAGTTTTGGCAGAAAGCAACAGAGCTTTGTAAAGTTCATGAGCCCCTAGTCAGAGTATTGAGGTTGGTTGATGGGGATGAGAAGCCAACAATGGGTTTCATATATGAAGCTATAGATAGAGCAAAGTTGGCAATTAAAAGAGATTGTCACTACTACACCGACTATTGGAAAATTATTGATACTCGATGGTCTTTTCAATTGGATCAAGATTTGCATGTGGCTAGTAAGTGTTACGATTTCAATTATAAAATGTATATTTATTTACAATTATTAATTGTCTTCTTATTTTTGAAGGATATTTTTTAAATCCTCAATTCGAATATGGTGTTACCTCATCCAATGAAATGATAAGAGAAGTGATGGATGGACTTAAAAAAGTCATTACCAGACTGGAGCCTAATATGGATGCTCAAGTGAAAGCAACAAATCAAGTATGTACCAATTCTTTAAATTTTAATAGTAATAATCTATTTTTGCAAATGTTACTTGTAATAATTGTCCAAATTGTAGTTGTTGCTGTTTCGAGATAAACAGGAAACTTTTGGCACTCCTTTAGCACAAGGAGCATGGAAACAATCAAATCCAGGTTTTATTTTCAAAATTACAAATTTATAATATATAAATATTTAAATAATTTTCTATTATATTTTGACTTATGTCTAGTGTAATGTAATTTTGTGCAGCTGAGTGGTGGATTATTCATGGTAGTTGTGCTCCTGAACTTCAAAAAATAGCTGTGAAAGTATTAAGTCAAACCACCACATCATTTCACTGTGAACGTAATTGGAGTACTTTTAGTCTCATCCATACGAAGACGAGGAATAGATTGAAATATAAGAAAATTCAAAGATTAGTCTTCATCACCTACAACATGAGATTAAAATTGAGACATGTTAAAAGAAACAGCCAAGAGGAGATTGATAGGAGTTTTAATCCTATTAACTTGCATTACATATTTGAAGAAGATGATCCAATAAGTCCATGAATAGAAGAAAGAGAAAATCCTTTACTAGATGGTGTGGATAATTCTGAATGGCTAGATTTGGTCTCAGATGATGGTGGTGGTGGTGGTGGCGGTGGCGACGACAGCAATGGCGATGGCAGCAATAGAAACGATGGTGGTGGCACCCATAGATATCAAGCTCGACACACTTCTCAAAGCTCAACTCCTACTCCAACTCAAAGTGATAATAGTGGTGGTTTAACACCATCTGATGGAGGAGGTGATGGTGAAGGCACTTCTCATGGTGACGGTGGTGGTGGTGGCGGCGACAATGGTGGTGATGGCGGCGGCGACAATGGTGGTGATGGCGGTGATGGTACTAGTTTTGGTGCAGGAAGTGAAGATTTTATTGGAGGATTTGGATTATGTGATGTTGGGGAACATTATGATATTGGAGAACCCTGTTGCACCTTTACCCCAACTACCTAGGAGGTTTCGTGGTAGTAATACACGTAGGGTTGAAAAAAGAATAAGAAGTAGAGAACAACAGCTTGATTCATCTGATAGTAGTCATAGTTATCCATATCACCCTTACCCATCCTATAGTAGTGATAGCCAGAGCTATCCTTACCCACCTCAACAAAATTATCCTTGGCCCCCTCAACAACATGGTCCTCTAGGATACGGTTTGCCAAATTATCAACAAACTCAAGAAGAGTATGTTGATCCTTTTCAGCCAAGGTATCCATTTTCTCTCCCAATGCACGAAACAGAAAGGGATGACATGATGAGCACATTTACTTATATATTTCCTACTGGATAGGATGAAGGTAGTAGCAATCAAGCTCAACAATCTGATTCCCAAGATGCACCACGTCACTCATTTTGGTGGGGTGAAGGTAGCAGCAACAATCAAGCTTAATAATCTGAATCTCAAGATGCACCACGTCACTCATTTTGGTGGTGACATTATGTAATTTTAGTAATAACATTATGTAAAATGTACTCTCTGTTATTTGTGATTTATGCTATGATGTTATGTACTTTGTCAAGTTCTTCCATTATGGATGTATAATTTTTTAAAACTATTTGAGTTAAAATGTACATATGCTTCCGTAAGTATAATAATTAAAAATAATTTTATACATCTAAGTTCAATAAAAGGAATTTTTTGCCACAAGTGTAATATGTATTTACAACATAAAAAGTCATTAATTATTGAAATAAAATGTAAAAAAATTCATTTTCTAGTGATTTAAAAATATGAAATATATTTGATCATACTTAAAAATTATGAAAAATTTATCAAAATTTATTTTAAAACCCAATAAATATGATTATAAAAAAAATATGCGTATCGGTAAGTTTTTTACAAATTGTGCGAAAAATAAAAAAATTCATAGTTCCTAATCGCAAGAACTGTTACACTACGGCCTTTTACACCTCAAGAATCAAGAATCACGCATCACATCAATTACTGACCGCAACCGCTTTTCAAAACCTTTTGCTCTATAGACATTAACTCAAATATATTATGGAAAATACTAAATCAACCAACCAAAAATTATACAGAATTTGCTCACATGATGTAGAAATGGTACACTTAAAATTATAATCATAATAATGGATGTTACGTTCTTAAACTAAGGCCTTATTTGGGTAGTGCAAAATAATCCAAAAAGCCAAAAAGTTACTCAAAAAGTTAAAAAGTTAACACTATTCACCAAAAGTCAACAATTACGGCTGCACAACTCCCAATTCAAATTTTCTTCTAAAAATCAATTTTCACAATTTTTTATTACACATTTTTTCATAAAAAGTCAAAAAGTTAACCCAAACATCCATATTTTCAACCTCAATTTTTTAATCAAAAAAGACAAAAAGTGCACTTATTTAGTCTTCCCAAACAAGGCCTTAGATATAATTATCCTATACAATTTATATATATATATATTGGTACAAGGTATGAACAAATACAATAATATTTCTACACAAAGGGGAGGGGGGACAGGGGGAATGGAACCCCATCTAGCGTTAACATGACTGCACAAGTGAACGATAGGTATTTGGTCTCATAGGCTTGTGTTATTCTGATTGACCAGCACAAAACCCACGCATCATCTGAAAAAATGAGGCATCGCAGTCCACGGAAAAATGGTGGAAATAGATTTTATATATATGTAGATCTTATTAACATGTGCCCTTAGGGCACACATGTTAGCCAGCTTAAAAAAAAAAACTATACATTCTTTATTGTATGGACTTTCATGCAGAATTTACAAATTTTTAAACTTCTTAACGTATGTTCTAAAGGCACATATATATATTGTTGAAATTGGTACAGTTTGTCCACTTGAGGATATATCATACGATAACTTTCCTCACCTGCTAGTCAATTCAGTAAGTTCATTAGTTTATTTTACTTTGCAGGTCTTGAGTTACTTGCTTAGTGCCAATGAAAACATAGATTGAAACATAACTAATGCTAGCGGACACACAACATTGGACATTCTAGGAGAAATTAGAAAGGATATGAAAAATTCAGGTAATATCGATGATCAACTCCGAAACATTGGAGCTATAAGAGGCAAGGATCTCACACAGAGTCAATGGTTGGCAAAGAAAAAGCAAACATTAATGGCAGTGGCATCGCTCATTGCAATAATAGCTTTTCAAGCTGGGGTGAGCCCTCCAAGCGGTATTTGGCAAGACAATTCAAATGGACACAAGAGCTGGAGAAGCTATAATGGCTTGTAATTATCTAGATTCATTCCCATATTTCCTCCGTGTTAGCATGATAGGATTTGTTACATCTCTAAGCACAATCTTGTCACTCATAAGTGGATTGCCTTTCAAGAGAAAGGCTTTTATGTGGATTCTAGTTGTGGTCATGTGGTTGACCATTACATCAATGGCAATAGGTTATGCAATTTCTATTGTTATGATCACACCAAAAATTTACAAGAAATCACTCAGCCATACTATTGTAGTTGCAGTCAGCGTGTGGTGCAGTTTAATGGCAGTTCTTCTCTTACAACACACAGCTCGCTTAATTGGACAAGCGATTGAAGAGGAACAGAGTAGACATCTAGTAGCCAAGAGGATTAAGAAACTCAAATCGCTCAAACCACATCAGCAGCATATAAAAGGATGTTTAAATTTAATTAAAGTGAGCCATTCTAATTTTTTATCTTCATTTATTTATTTATTTTTCTATCATTAGGTTTGATGTGTGAATTTTTGTTATGCTCTATTTGTATCTTTGATTTATGGAGAGAGAGAAAAAAAAAAATGAATGAGAAACTGAATTACTCTTGTTGGAATTTCAATCATAATTCACATTTTTATCCACTTCCTAAAAGATGTCACTTCTGTAGCAAATAACAAATTCTTGAAACAAATAGAAATCAGATAGATAAATAACCAATGTGCTTCTTTCAAGAAGTGCACTTTGTCAAAGCAAACAATGTAATCTTTAAGCTTCCTTGTAATTGCTTATCCAACATAGAATTAATCATGCTCAATTGTTGAGATTAATTAATCATTCAGCCTTGTCCTCTAATTTCTTTTTCTAAAAAAATACGCATAAATCCCCCTCCCCCAAAAAAAAAAAAAAATTTCTCAAAAAAAGAAGAATGTCATGATAAACTATAGAATGGGATAACTCTTCCCTATTTATACATTTGCCATATTTCTAATGGTAAAATGCCTTTTTTTCATGCTATTTAATGTTTGAAAAATAAAAAGAAGACCTAAACCTCTAAAATCAACAATGAGGGACCAATTATGCAACCATTTGACATGTAAAACTAATTATTAATAAAGAAAAAGCTAATTTTTGTTTCCATTAGTTGATGATGTCAAAAGCAATCTAACCATACATTTGCATCTTTTTCTTACTTTGTTTAAGCAAAAACCGTTTTTCATAAAATATTGTTTGCATTTTTTTAGCATTTGGTATGACAAAAGTAAAATTTAATGAAAACATTTTCTTCAATACATTTCTATTAGGAATGGCAACTGGCCGGGGCGGGGCCGGGGAACACACTCCCCGTCCCCGATTCCAATGGTGAAAATTTCCCCATCCCGGGCCCCAATCCCCGACGAGGAATCTATCACTGCCCCCATCCCCACCCCCTAACGGGGATCAAGTTTCTCCGATCCCGAAAATTTCCCGGCCAAAACAAAAAAAAAAAACCAACTCCAAAAACAACATCAACATCATCGACAACAACAACAACAACATTTACAATAGATCTAAGCTCAAAAAACATCTAACAAATCAAACAACATCTGAGCTTTAACAGATCTAACAAATCAAAAATATCATCATTTTAACCAACAATAGATCTTCATCAACATCTTCATCATTTTCCAGATCTCAAGAACAAAAGCAAAAAACAAAGAGAGAGAGAGAGAGAGTAACTAGAGAGGAGATACCGTGAGAGAGAGACGAGGAGATACCGCGAGAGGGAAAGGGAGAGAAAGAGCCACCGCCAATGAGAGAGAGGGGAGGAGTTGCCGCCGTGACACTGTAGACACCCCATTTTTGACCGACCTTAAGACTCAGACATCACCGATTGAGCACTTGGTGATGTTGCATATTGTGCTCGTTCAGAAGTCTCAGAGTCACGGCCGTGCGCCTTGCCTCCGGACTTCCGAACTCTCTTCTGTGCCTTGTCTCGGTTTGCGAACTAGACTCGGTTTTCTCTGTTTTCTTTCCTAAGGGGAGGGAGAGGTCCCGTAGACCATTTCTCGGTCAGAGGCCATTTTGCCCATTTAGAGCCCAGTTCCCGGTTTTCGGAGCCGTCAGGCCGTGTGCCTCGGTTCGAGACCACCCAACCATCTCTGATTCCTCCGGTTTTTGGCATGCATCTCATTTACTCCCTTTCGAGGGACACTGGGGTCTTAGATACCCACTTTGTAGCCAAACACCACTTTCAGTGCTTAACGGTTGGTTTTCGGGACCCCGAACTGCGTGTTTTGGGCCCCCGAGCATTCGTTTTGCATCGGTTTTTGTTCATTTTTGGTAGGTACCTCTGTTTTATCACCAGGAAGATCACTGGAGGGTGGGAGGCCAGCAATTGTCTCAAAGAACTGCTCCTCTGGCGCTCCCCGCCTGCTTTTTCTCACTTCCGGGCTAATGTTGAACACCCTAGGGCCATTTTCTCTGAGCCAAAACCACATATTTGTGTTATACACACATGGGAGGACCCTAAAAACACATGGCCGGCCAGTAACTCTCATTGACCCTTTTGAACCCCTTCTAAAAGTGGCATGTTGTCTCTCCTGTTTCAGAGTTGCCAAATTCCAAACACAGGGCCTTGTTGTACACACTTTGGAGGACACCAACCTTTGGTGGCCGGCCAGAAATTCCCACTTTCCATTTTTGCCCTTGGCCGGCCGGCCACCTCCAGCAAAGGTGCCTAGCCGGCCTGCTTCCTCAGGATGTGTGCATTCCAGCTGTGCTTTGATTTTCCCCCAAAAATATCTGATCCGGGGGACCCCTTTGGAGGGAAATAAGAGCTCATTTCCCTCCATTTGGCCAAGGATTCCTCTCTCCCTCTCTTGTCTACATTGGTGTCCTTCCAACTCAAGAGAAGAGATTACAAGCTTTGGTGGGAGCATATACATACATACAACCTTATTTCCTTCAAATTTTGGTGCCATTTCTTCATCATCTTCAAGCTCTACCATTACAACTCCATTCCAGCAGCTAGGAGAGCTTTCCAGCAGCTAAGAGGCTCCCATTCTTCAAGCAAAAGGAAGTCAAGACTTGTCTACAAGGGTAAGTCTCACTTTTCCTCTTTTGTAGCCCATTTTTGCCTCAGTTCTTAAGCATATTTTATTATTGTTTTGGGCTCCGACCCTAACTGAAACTAGGCCTTTTTTGGGCCACTCTTCATGTTTGTTCAAGGGCTCAACCCTGTTTGAGCCCTCCATCTTGCACTTGCTTCAATATCATCTTGTATGTCAATATTTTGCATGCTTTTTCTAGCCTATGAGTGATCTGTTTTTGAGCATAATGTAAACTGTAAGTGGGCCTATTTTGAGCCCCTCTTCAACATTGAAGAAGGGCTCAACTCTGTTTTGCCTCTCTATCATGCACTTACTTCATAATCTCTCATATTTACCGTAAATTTGCATGATTTGTTTGACCTACATGTAGTCTGTTTTGGAGCATGTCATGAACTGTGAGTAGGCTTATTTTGTGTCCCTCTACAACATTGTAGAAGGGATCAACCTTGTTGGGGGTCTCCATGTTATACTTGTCATTATATCCCTCTTTGACCCCCATTTTTGCATGCTTTTTTTAAGCTTATCTAGATTCTGTTTTCGGCCATCATCAGAACTGGAAAGAGTCATATTTTGATCTTCTTGACATATTTTATTAAGGGTCTTTTCTGGTTTGATGAATGTTTGGGGTACCTCATGTTATATCCTCTTGTGGCCTCAATCTTGCATGGCATTCTTAGCAAGTTTTCATACTGATTTGGGGGATGTCATCTACTGTAAATTTTCATATTTTTAGTCCCTCATCAGTGTTGTAGAATGGTATTTTTCCATTTGGGCATCGCATGTATCACTTGCCTCAATACCCCTCTTGCAGAGCCATTTTTGCATTCTTGCTTAATCCTATGTGTGCTTGCTGTTTAGCCCTTTTTTATGACTGAAAAATGCTTTTATTGGGGCTTCCTTGCTACTGTGTTTTCATTCTATGTCCATATTGTGCATGCATTGCATAGCTATAGACCATTTCGGGTGCCTAAATTCATGTTTCGGGGCCCTTTCATGCATTGGGTGTACTTTCGCCTCATTTCGGGGCTGTTTTCCCCACATTTCATTGTTGAAATTCATTTTCATGTTTGCATATCATTTCCATGCCATTTCACGCCTTAGGGCCATTGCCTCGGTTTGCGTGCCCGTGTGCACGCATTTCGAGGCACTTCATTTTCATCCGATGGCCTCTTATGTGAGTGTGGCTGAGGCTCACTCATGTTAGTATAAGTCCATTTTGCATCCCGTATGCCATTTTAGTCTCATTGCATTCCGTATGCCATTGCCTCGGTTTGCGTGCCCGTGTGCACGCATTTCGAGGCACTTAATTTTCATCCATCAGCCTCTTACGTGAGTGTGGCTGAGGCTCACTCATGTTAGTATAAGTCCATTTTGCATCCTGTATGCAATTTTTAGTCCTATTGCATTCCGTATGCCATTTTCTCGGTTTGCGTGCCCGTGGGCACGCATTTCGAGACATCTCATTTTAGTCTCATTGTATATCATATTTCAGGCCGTTTCATGCCTTTATGCCATTGCCTCGGTTATGCGTCTGCAGTAACGCATTTCGAGGCATCTCACTTTTATCCGACGGCCTCTTATGTGAGTGTGGCTGAGGCTCTCTCATATTAGTGTAAGTCCATTTGCATTGCGTATGCCATTACATGCCTCAGGATCATTGCCTCGGTTCGCGTGCCCGCATGCACGCATTTCGAGGCATCTCATTTTCATAGCATTGTGCATGCTAGGATTGTATTTTAGTTGCATTCGTGCATATCATGCATTTTGTATCATGTTCGGGATAGGAGTTAGCCCGGGCACGGGAAACGAGGCACATTCCGTACTCCGAGTGACGGAACGGGTCTCAATTCCCAAGTCACCGACACTCCGGATTACCCATGAAGGAGTTAGGTTTTGTTGTAGCATTCATATGCATTCATCCCATATTGAGTTGTGCAATCCGACCCCTCAGCCATCATGCATCGATATGCGTGATTGGTGGCACGAGGATCGAGGCATGCATATATTTGTGAAATACATTGCTATGCCCCTTTCCTACTCTCTGTTGTAGCAAAATGAGGGATTAGCAACTTTTCAGAGTCTGGCACGCATTTCGAGAAACATTGCAAACAGAGGCTAATTGGGGCATCCCAGTGGATTTCCGCACAAAGCAACTCAACATGCATCATGTCATTATCCGGAGCGGAGTCAAGGCAATCCCTGGCTTGCATGCCAGTTTACAATTTTTTCTTCCTTAATTTGTTAATTAATTAGGAATTTGTATATTTGATTTGTATTATTCTTTTATTGAATTTGTATTATTATTTATTAGGACCCTCTGCGAGGCATAATTGTAATAAGTGTGGGTGAGTGTGATGTATGTCTTCCAACCCCACGTCTTTCTTCCTTTTATTTACACCTTCGATGGTTAGATATAGGGCATGTTTCAATTAGCATCTGATGTGTGACATGTTTGCATCATTCATCTGTTTTGCACACACCGGGCTCGGCGCATCATACAAACTGCATTTGTATTTCAATTCTAAATTGAATACGTGTTAGTTGTAGCATTCCATATGCCATGTTTAGGACAGCCGAGCCTGCTATAGTTTGCATCTTTGTATGTGTTGCATTAGACATTTCAGCATATTTAGGATCATGCATGATTTCTAATGAGTTTCTGTTTTGGCTTGGAGTACTCGGTAAGTTTTATGCTTTAGCATCCTTGCATGCGTGTGAGTGTTGCCATGAATAGCATGCTTACCATGAGGCTAAATGCTTATGTGATATAACTGCCTTGAATGCCTGTGGGTGGAGGTTGAGTTACTTGAATTGGAACAATTCATCAAATGCCTGTTTTAAGCCCACTCGATAGTGGCAAAATCATGTTTTCTAAGCCCACCCGAGGGTGGCAAATTCACGTCTTAGCCTACCTGCGGGTAGCACCATCAAACCGTTTTTTTCAAACAAACAAACATGAAATGTTTTGTTCCAATTCAGGCGATTCAGTCTATACTTGTATGCTGTGCGCATCACATAGTAACCTAAGCTAATAACCGGAATAAGAACTCACAATATTTTCAAAATAAGATATCATGGTTAGTAGAGGCCGGTCTTTGATCGGCGAAGGGTGCTCACAGTGACCTTCTAATCGTACCCAAGTTCCCGAGCCAAGGCAACTTTGGTGATGACAGACACGTGGCCTTTTGGCACCGAGTCAGGGTTTCCTAAATTTCCCATAAAATAAAATATTTAGGTGGCGACTCTGTATCTGGCAAAGCAGTCCATGTTTGGCACTTCTTTCAAAAAATCTGTTTTCTCAAAACGATTTGCCAGATTTGGACTCTTTGGTTCAAGATTAAGAACCATGACATTTGAGTCCTTTGAACTGTAGTGACCCAATATCGAACCAGAACGGGGGGGACTCGCACTCCCCTTCCCCCGGGATGCGTTCGGGGACATCTACAGTTTCTGGCGACTCTGCTGGGGACTTAGAGAACTTGACTCGAACTCATGATATCTGGTTTTGTCTACACTTGTGTGTCTCTTTGCATTGCATTTGCATTGGTGCGCCTAGGACACCGTGTTTGCCATATGCCATTCCCGAACGATTTGCCGGAGGCTTGTCTTGTCAAGTCATGTCCGTAAGGCTAATCGGCTCGGCTCGACGACATGGGAACACAAACCCGTTTTTACGGGGCACCCTTTGACCATTCGACCTAGTGCATATTCGGATCCATAGTGACCATTCCAAACTAGGACAGGTTGCTTACCCGTTTATAGGTTGTTTGAAACCGCTGCGTGCGTAGTGAAACCCTAGCTCCTGACAAAATAAGACAGGGAAACCCTACCCCAACATAGGGGTGTTTTCGGCTCTCACTTATCTGCTATGCGCTTGTTAAAGTGTGCCTCTACGGGGAATGCATGTATCAGTTGAGTTTGGGCATCAGGCATGCGGGCATCGATCGATATCGAGAATCGGTTGTCTGCATGGATATCCGATTGATTTTGGGGAAACGGGATACAGAACGATGTCGGTCATCAAGGGCAGTGTATTTTAACTTATCAGCTGCGCGTTGTATGCGGTGTGTGTTGTGTGTATTTAATTTAAGCATTATCTTGCCCATTTTAAGTTATTTATTTCCTTTTCGCTTTATTATCTTTTTGCTAGGGCGCTTTTTAGCACGATTGCTTCGAACGAGAGATACCCCCAAGCACTTTGGACACGAGGTCGCCGACTAACCGATCCGAGGATCTCGTTGACGGACATCTAGTGTTCCTCTCTACCCGATTATCGAAGAAGGCCGAAGCGCGATGTGTCGAACAGAATTACCGGACGAAGGGCTACTTGACAAGAAACAATCGAGTTGAGATTTACGTATGCCGTAGAGGTACATTCTGGCCATTCGGATGGAACGAGAATACATCGAGGATGGAGGCGATGATGCGCCAGATGCATGAGTATGAAACGGATGCAAGATGATGCCATCCGCCAAGCGAATTTTCCAAACAACAAGCGCGATCATGGCCCAACAGCGAAGTGATCACTAGGTCAGCAATGAGAATGCGCGTCGCTTCACATCAAGCTCCTCCTCCACCGGTTGCTCCACTACGGCGAAAGCATCTCGGGTCGAGAATACTCGCCAAATCCTCGAGAATATCCTCCGAACACCGAATACCTTACGATGTCCGAACACTCAAGAGGACACAGGTCTTCCAATCCGGCTCGCCCCACTTCTGCCAAGAATTGTCCAAGAACCTTACACCCAACCACGGACTCTCCATTTGAGTTCGAGGTAGATCATCTGACTCTGGTGAGTAATGGAAAAGCTTTTCAAGAAATCGCAGGGGTGAAGGCCATCCCGGATATTGAAGATGGCTACACCGGCGTGGCGTGACAACTGCGAAACGATTCAAGATGCCACAGTTGATCGTTTTGATGGATCGAGGAACCTATGGTCCATCTCGGCTATTTTCAGACATCTTGAGGCCAATGGGCCTAACCCGACCATAAAAACTTTCTTTATTTGGCGAGAACTTTGTCGGGGTGGCGGCCATCTGATGCATAAAATTAGAAGATGATGTGAAGAAATTTGGATGAAATTTGGTGAGGCCTTCGTTGCACGATACTCATATAATACACAGATCGAGATTACAACACGTGATCTCGAAACAACGAGGCAGAACAAAAGAGACTTTCTCGATTTTGTAACTTCGGTGGAAACAAAAGGCATCGATGATGACCTTGAGGCCAACAGATAAAGACCAAATTTGGATGATTGTACGCAATCTCCAACCGGTTAATCAGAAATGATCGTACTCCTTTTCCACCTTCTCGGTTACGAGATGGGGGTACAGATCGAGGATGCGATGAAGCAAGGTTTAATCGACCGGGGCCAAAGCGATAGAAGGACATTCAACCGTAATAATAACACGCGGGAGTGGCACTGCCAACACAAGGACTTCGGAGGTCGGCATGGTCACCACTACTCCCCCTTCCCAACCAAGGCCCGCAGCGGCCACACCCTTTTCCAGTACCTCCGGGAGTAGTAACCAAGCCCTGATATATCAATCCAGAGGCCAAAGAACCTTCACTCCACTATATATGCCTCTGTCCAAGGCTCTGGGGGTGTTAATCAGGAAGAAGCATCTGACGCCCCTAGAACCAAGGCCACTACCAAATCCACTCCCCCCTTCCCACAACCCAGCCAAGTACTGTGCATACCACCAGCAACATGGCCATGACACAGATCAATGTTTTCGGCTGCGTCACGAGATTCAAGACCTCATTGACAAGAATATCATCGTGCCTCCCGAAAGACCCAACATCACAACTAACCCACTCCCTGCACATAACCAAGATCCACCACCCAAAAGAGTCAACCTCATCCAAACTGGGGTCGTTTCCTACGATCCAAGTATCTATATTACTCCCTCTCACCTACCCAAGCCGAAGGTGATCCTTCATGATTGCACTGACTTGTGCATGTTGGAAACATTCACAACCCAATCTGAGCCAGAGGTGGTGACCTCCGGAGATGGAACGAGGCAGGTTTCAGAAGAGAACAGAATTGGTGAGTTTGGGATGGGACAGCCCGGGAATTGTGCTGGAAGAGCTTATGATCCAAGTGGATATATCTTATCGATGAGCGATCGAAATGAGTGTGAAATTTGCGAAAAAATTGAAATTGTGCATGATTCGGGGGGACGGACTAGAACAAGGGGCAGATGATCTGACAACGGTGGAAGAAGATTTTGCTAACCTCCAGTTCTTCAACGACCAAGAAGCAGGGGATGCAACAATCAATTGGTTTGAATATTGGGAGTCGACAGAGATTACCGGGTGATTAGATGACCAGCCAGATGTTGTGGAAATTCAGCCAGAGCAAGGCCCGGCATGGGCAAGGGTATCAATGATGGCCGGAAGGGCCAAGAGTCAGAATGGATTGCTGGAGAGCGCCGGTACAAAGAATTTCGCTCGGGATCAAGATAATGTGAAAACCGAACAACAAACCCTACTAACGCAGGAGGAGCAAGAAAAGAGGTGGAATTCTGAGAGAATCCGGAAAGCCAAGAACCATGAAGAGGTTGAAAGTGCTGCGAGCACAAGAGCAAGACATGCTGTGAGCATGTGGGATGAAAGTACCGAGAGTACGAACTTGCCAGAACCAGATAGGTGTTTGTTGAATGTCAGTGGGATGTGGTGGGAAGACGATGACTTATGTCTTGCCCACACAGACGAAGATTGGGCAGGTGCTCAACCAGATGACACTTGGTACCTCAATGAGGTAGATCATATGACTAGGAGTGGACGGTATTTCAAGCCCCCACATCTTGACCAACCTGAGACATCTGGGAAAGATAAAGAGGCAGAGAAACAGAGAGAGAAGCAAATTGAAGAAGAAGCTGTACTGAGACAGTTAAAGAAAATACAGGCAGACATCTCCATCTGGGGACTGCTTATGGCTTCAAGGGTGCACAGACAGGCTGTCCTGTCTGCCATGGACAAGGCCAAACTCTCCATTGATACTACACCAGAGCAGCTGGTTGGGTTGGTTTTTCCAGGAGGAGGTTCCCCGGCATTAACTTTTTCAGACAAAGAACTACCGCCTGAGGGCGTGAATCATAACAAACCTCTCTACATCTCCGTGGAATGTAGAGATAAGTGGATACCGGTGGTACTTGTTGATACCGGGTCTGCTATCAATGTCTGCCCAGCGGCTAAAGATATGCAATCGGGTTGAAACCCGCGGACTTCATACCAACCACTCAGGTGATCAGAGCTTATGATAATACCAGTAGAGAAGTGATGGGGACTGTCAAGGTTCAGACCCAGGTTGGTCCAGGACAACACAACATTGAATTTCATGTCTTGGACGTTCCCGCAACCTTCAACTTGCTCTTGGGGCGGCCGTGGTTGCACCAAGTGAAAGCAGTCTCTTCCACTCTGCACCAGATGTTGAAATACCCTCACGGGAAGGGGGTTGCAATTGTTTTCGGAAATTCATCCATCCATCCGCCGCCAGAAGTGTCTACGCCAGTTTTGGAGATCGAGCACGGCACGGAGGATGTGTTCTTATCGGGGTTCACTTTGGCAGAGGCCCGGGTAGTGCAAAATATTATGGCTGTGAATGAAGGTGTGTACGTTAGTGCTCAATCCGTCTACCTCATGAACAAGTTACAACATATTCCCGGGATGGGATTAGGAAGAAGCGGCAGGAAAGGAGTCGCTGCGTTGGCCGAAGTGCCACACAACCCGCATACCTTTGGACTGGGTTATCTGCCCACCAAAGAGGACTGGGTGAGGAAAGGAAAGGAAATGGCCAGCAAAGCTAGAGCGAAGCAGGCTGGGAAGCCTTTTGACTTAATGCACAGGCCCATTCAGAATTACCTGAGCAGACGCTTCGTCCGGGGGGAGGACTTTCCATTTTGCGGCTTCCCAAAGCCATGGTTAAACGCGGAGAAGAAGCGCGTACCAGGTTCCGAAATCTTTTTCGACCTGCAACTATCCGGAATAGCGTTGCCTGAAGCGAGCAGACCCAACAAGCGAGGTTGAAGCGAATAAGCGGCAGATCCCGAGGGCCGCGAATTGGAAATGGGGTAGCTTGGCATGTCTCCTCTCGATTCTCCGATCGACCAAGAGTGCTTGGGGATAACCGCGATTTCCATGATTGGGGATGAAAGCAATGCGAGCGACCAAAGAACTATCTTGGATGCATCAATCGCACCCTCTCTCACTTGGCGATCTGAGGAGGATTTTTGTCGGCGGCAAGGTCGGTAGTGAGCGAATCTGATTCCACCGAGTCTGTGAGTCGGAATCGAGTTCGGCTCCGAGTCTGAGTCTGGTACTCTTGGGGATGTCAACCGGATGCCTGATCTTGTCGGTCGTCTTTTCCTTTTCATTTGAGTCTGTTGTAACCAATGAATCGGATGATTTGGATGTGCCTAATGAGAATGAACTATCTGTGGTTTCCAGTACTTTTACGTGCCCTAATTTATTGCATTAATTCGGACTTTCAAAATTTTGATCAAAGCAGCGAGGCGAAGTGCCTCGGTTTACAACGTTTAATTGAGCAAGAGCAAGAGATTTGTTAAACCATTAATGGATGAAATCATTACCGTGAACATTAGTGCTTGAGGAGGACCCGGTGGTCGGATCGGGTCCACGTTGTCTTCGAGGAACACGGCGCTTAGTCGCTTTATTAAAAGATTTCAAAGATGTTTTTGCGTGGTCCCACGAAGACATGCAGAATCGATCTGAGATTGTATAGCATCGGATCCCCTTGACCCGAGGCCCGAGCACATCAGAAACTTCGGAAGGATCCGCCCGGATTGGGCTCTTAAAATTAAGGAAGAGGTCACCAAGCAAATTGACGCAGGCTTCCTGCTAGTATCTAAATATCCGACTTGGTTGGCCAACATTGTTCCGGTGCTGAAGAAAGATGGCAGGATCCGGGTGTATGTAGACTTCAGGGATTTGAACAGAGGTAGTCCGAAGGACGACTTTCCCTTACCGCACATCGATGAGTTGGTAGATTTCACAGTAGGGCATGCATTGCTCTCATTCATGGATGGCTTCTCGGGATACAACCAGATAGTGATGGCATCAGAAGACAGAGAAAAGACTGCATTCACCACCCGGTAGAAACATCTTGCTAGGGTAATGCCGTTTGGGTTGAAGAACGCTGGAGCTACTTATCAACGGGCCGCGACCACAATACTACATGATATGATCCACAAAGAGGTTGAGGTGTATGTGGACGACATGATTGTCAAGTCCAAAGAAAGAGAGGGCCACTACACTGCCATGCACAAGTTTTTTCAAAGGATCAGGGAATTCCGGTTGCGGCTAAACCCTCAGAAATGTACGTTTGGTGTTACAGCGGGGAAAATGCTAGGGTTTCTGATTACACAAAGGGGTATCGAGGTTGACCCTTCCAAAATCAAGGCCATCTTAGAAATGCCACCACCAAGGACTGAAAAGGAGGTGCGAGGCTTTCTGGGTAAAGTGCAATTCATAAGACGGTTTATTTCAAAATTAACCTTGACTTGTGAACCACTTTTTGGCCTTCTCAAGAAAGGAAAGAAGTTCCAATGGGACGGCCGATGTCAAGCTGCATTTGAACAGATTAAAGAATATCTACAGAACCCACCCGTTTTATCGCCACCAGAACCAGGGAAACCGTTGATTTTGTATCTGTCAGTGACTGAAACTACAATGGGCTGCATGCTTGCACAAGAATCAGAAGATAAGGTGGAAAAAGCCATCTATTATTTGAGCAAAAAGATGCTGGAGTATGAGACCCGATATACACCGCTGGAAAAGGCTTGCTTAGCTCTGGTATGGGCTACCAGGAAGCTGCGGCACTACCTGTTAGCTCACTCTGTAATGTTGGTTTCACGACTTGATCCCATCAAATATCTCTTCGAGAAACCAGCGCTTACGGGTAAGCTAGCTCGTTGGTTGCTTTTGCTCTCCGAATTTGATCTCACGTACGTGACACGCAAGTCAGTGAAAGGAAGAGCAAGCGGCGAGTTCCTGCCGACCACCGGTTGAGGGATGAAGCGATCGAGTACCTATTCCCGGATGAATCAATTTTGTATATCAACGATGAAACCTGGACGATGTACTTTGACGGAGCGTCAAATCAACATGGGTATGGGATAGGAGTGTTGCTGATAGCACCCGATGATTCCCGTATCTCTCTAGCCTTCAAACTCCGATTCAAAGTCTCAAACAATGAAGCGAGAATCTGGCGTGCATTCTTTGGTTTAGAAGCGACCACGGAACTAGGGGCAAGACGATTGGACGTCATTGGGGATTCGAACCTTGTTGTGTCTCAAGCTAAAGGAGACTGGAAAGTAAAAGAGGAAAAGATGATGATGTATCACCAAACCTTGGATTTGCTGATTCCTCGGTTTGAAAAGCTAAGTTTTACTCATCTACTAAGAGAGAACAATGAGTTCATGATTCTTTAGCAACTCTATCTTCTATGATAGACATCCCGTGTGGAGTCCGAATGCGTCCGGTCATCATTGACTAGAAATTTGCACCTGCCTATGAGTCGATTGCAGCCATAGATGAAGTTTAGGACGAACACCCCTGGTAGTACGACATCTGGAACTTCTTGGAGAAAGAAGCATACCCGCCAGGGGTAAATGCCAAAGACAAGAGGGCAATCAGAAGAATGGCAGTTCAGTTCATCATCTGCGGGGGTAAACTGTATAAACGGGGTCATCTGGGAATGCATAAAATGTGCGTTGATGCCGAAGAGTCAAAGCGTCTGATGGAAGCCATCCACGGGGGTGAATGTGGTGCACACATGAATGGGGTAATGTTGGCACGGAAGATCCTTAGACAAGGCTATTACTGGTCCACCATGGAGGAAGATTGTATTGGCTTCGTCCGGCGATGTCACAAGTGTCAAATTCATGCAAATCGCATGAACATCCCGCCATCAAAGCTGTACAACATGACTTCGCTATGGCCATTTTACATGCAGGGAATTGATGTAATCGGAATTTATTCGCCAAAGGGGTCGAATGGGCATGAGTTCATCTTGGTAGCGATAGATTATTTCACAAAGTGGGTTGAGGCCCAATCTTATGCGGTGTTGAAGGCTTCGCATGTAGTAAAATTTATCAGAAATAACATTATCTGTCGCTAGAGAGGGAAAAGTTGAAGATCAAGTTAATTTTTTAGCAATAGGAACCCATATAAGTCATTGGAAAAAGTCTTACCTAACCAAAACTCATCACCTCATGTGCCAAAGTCAAACGATTGTTTAACTTCCTTATTTCCTCTTTTGTGGTCAACAAAAAATGACTTTGAGTTGGGAAAAAATATTTTCCACTTTTTAAAGAAAGTTTTCCTATCTAATGAGACAGACTTAGAGCCTTGAAAATGCCACTATCATTATCACTACTACCACAGTTACTATTATCACTGCCACCACACTATCCAAACACTACCACCGCTACCTCATCACCTACCTATCTACCACCTACACTGCCTTACCACCATGCAACCACCACTATCACCACCACCACCACATACCATCCTACCACCAAAACACCACCACCACCATTGTTTGTCAACACCACTATTACCACAACAACCAGTTCCCATCATTTTCAGGATTGAAACTTAAACAAACTGTCTAAGAATTGATGTTTTAAGCAACCATACTATCTTTTATTTTACTTTCCCCTTCTTCTAACCCACATTTGACTGTCTTACTTTAATATCCAAGACAACTCTCATTTGTGCTTAGCTTACCCTTCCTATTTCGATATCTACTCTGATCTTCCAATAATTTTTTTAGCTATCTCCACTTTTCATCATCTCTTTCACCAAGGCTTGAATGGTTTTGATTGATATAATTTTTCCAATCTTAAGTACTGATCACAACATAATGTGAAATTGTCGACTTATGGTTCCATGGAATGAACAAACATATTTTAAATTGTTCTATTCCTAAGGTTGTGGGAGAGAATATATAAAAACAGTGCCACAATCTCATCTATCATCACATTTCTTGTGGCCACCAATCTCCCTTCATCATGGAGAATGTTACATAACTTATTGAAAGCATGTGTGGCCATGAACAATTATGATATGCATGTGTCTTCAACTCTTAGAGATTTTATCCAAAGCCCTTTAATCAAATCCACTCAAAGGCACTTTCGCCATGTACTTGCAAAGATACCAAGCTTCAATAACACAAACAAGATAACTTAAAACAACACACTAAATTCCATTTATTCCCTTGAACGTTTTCGTTGAATAGTTAAATCTCTTCCATTAGTAGGCATTTTTCCTAAATATGTAAATTTGTTGAATAAATAATAATCAAAGAATAGATAAGAATAATGTAGTTGTTGCCTAAACCAACAACTAAAATCAATTTCCAAAGTTTGATAAATAGTTAGTGTGCCAAAGAAGTCAAATCTTACCTCTTGTTTCTTTGCTTGTTGTAGTGTGTTACATGGACTCAGCACTTTGGGGCGAAGTACCCGTGTCGTGTGGGATTTGTTTCGGATTCACCTATTCTCTCTCGGACACGGCTCTTCACAGACAACAAAAGAAATGAAAGAGCAGAGAGCAAGAGAGAACCTGGTCGAAGCTCCATCTAGTCGATCCAGTTAAAGCTCCATCCAGTCAAAGATCGCAGACCTCCAGTCGAAGCTCCATCCAGTCTCTCTCTCTCTCGCCTTCTCTCTCTCCCTCGCGATCGCGATTGCTTCGCTTTTCTCCCTCTCTCGCTCTGTCGTTTTATCTTCTTCTCGATTCATATCTTTGTCTCTGTATCTATTCGTATCTATCTATTATTATATATTATATAATAATTATTATATAACACACTACAAGAAAAAACACTTTTGGCGACCATCTATTTTTTTTGGTCGCAAATAGTCCACTTTCTGCGACTAAAATTTAACTTTTGGCGACCACAATTTTTTGGTCGCGGAAAATCACCTTTTGGCAACCAAAAAAAAAAGTTGGTCGCGGAAAGTATACTATTGGCGACCAAAGGCTTTTTTTGGTCGCGAAAGATCACGTTTTGGCGACCAAAAAAAAGGTTGGTCACAGAAAGTATACCCTTTGGCGACCAAAAAAAAAAAGTTGGTCGTGGAAAGTATACTATTGGCGACCAAAGGCTTTTTTTGGTCGCGAAAGATCGCCTTTTGGCGACCAAAAAAAAAAGTTGGTTGCAGAAAGTATACTATTGGCGACCAAAGGCTTTTTTTGGTCGCGAAAGATCACCTTTTGGCGACCAAAAAAAAAAGTTGGTCGCGGAAAGTATACTATTGGCGACCAAAGGCTTTTTTTGGTCGCGAAAGATCGCCTTTTGGCGACCAAAAAAAAAAGTTGGTTGCAAAAAGTATACTATTGGCGACCAAAGAATTTTTTTGGTCGCGAAAGATCACCTTTTGGCGACCAAAAAAAAAAGTTGGTCGCGGAAAGTATACTATTGGCGACCAAAGGCTTTTTTTGGTCATGAAAGATTACTCTTTGGCGACCCAAAAAAAAAAAGTTGGTCGCAAAAAGTTATGGCGGGTTAAATTTTAAAAAAAATGATACTACTGTAATTACATGCTATTTTGTTGTTTAGGCATTAAAAGTTTTATAAAATAATATATAACCCAATTTTTATGGGTTATATATATGTTTTGCCAAATATGAACAAGAAGCATGTTATTGGCAGAGTGGATTGAGTGCATGGTGACTCCTTGGTCACAGGTTCGAGTCTCAAGTAGCACAAAAGAATTAATTTTTTTGGATCAAGGCGCTGACTTTTGGCGACCAACTTATCTTTGGTCGCTAAAAGTTTACTTTTGGCTAATATGAATTGGACTTTCCGCGACCAAAAAAGTTGGTCGCGAATGGTCACTTTTAGCGACCAAAGACTTTTTTGCTCGCAGAAAATTATCTGTGACAAGGCTTTGGCGACCAACTCGCGACTAACATATTTTGGTCGCGAAAAGGTTTTAGCGACCAAATATGGTACTTTTCGCGACCAAAATATTGGTCACGGAAAGTTTTTTTTCTTGTAGTGACATATAATATATTTATAAGATAATATATACTTATATATATTAATAAAAAAAAATAAACACATGTATGTAAAATAAAATAAAAAAATTAATTAGAACACATTGTTTAAAAAATATAATAAATAAATTAAGCAATTAATGTATATGAAAATAAAAATATTTATAAAAATATATATATAATATAACTCATCTTCATATAATAAATATATATATTTTTTAAAAAACTATTTAACGTATCCCCGTATCTGTATCTAAATTTGGATACATATCCACGTATCCTTAATTTTTAATTTTGAAGTGTCCGACTCTTAGATATGCACCCACACCCGATACTCATACCCGAGTTCGTGTAACATATAACTCTTCACAGTCTCTATCTCCTGTTTGGATTTTACACAACAACATATTTTAGCTTTTCTTTTTTTTTTATATATATTTTTTAAGATTTACTATAAAGTAGAATGAAAAGAAAAATACCAAAATTCAAGATTATTGACAAAGACATTGTTGGGAAAATTGACGAAATAGACAAAATCCATAATCGCAAATCTATACTATATATATAATCAAATGTAGTTGTTTTGTTAAAAGTCTCTAAATATTTATTTCTAAATTATCATAATTTTAAAACTCTCTCTTTCCTACGTGGCAACCCTCTTTGATTGTGTTTCATATTTTCTATTTTCCTCCATTTTCTATTTGTTTGATTAATTAAAATGAAAATTATTTTCATTGCTTATGGATAAAGATTTGAATTTCAAAATTCATCTATATATATAAACATATAAAAATTGATAAATAATTTATGATATTTGTTTGATTAATTAAAATGAAAATTATTTTCATTGCTTATGGATAAAGATTTGAATTTCAAAATTCATCTATATGGATAAACATATAAAAATTGATAAATAATTTATGAAAATTAATTTTGTATTCTATAGATAAAGATAAAAATTAAATAATTAATTTTAAAAAGTTAATTTCATAACTTATAGATAAAGATAAAGATTAAATAATTGATTAATAAAAAATTAAAATAATAAAATTTAGATAAAGATATGATTTGTTAATCTATATATCTATCAAAAACATATATATCTAAATCTTTATTTTGATTTACTCTTTTTTTTTTTCCATCTATCACATATTATCCTTTTTTATTTTGAATTTTTTATCTTATGAAATGTCCTTATCTATAATTTTTTATCTTTTCTTAAATTCTTAAAATTCTCTTAGTAATTTTTATTATTTGTTATTATCTACTAAGTGATAAAGATAAAAATAAATAAATAAATAAAATTTTGTTGGCTCTAAATAAGAAGGGTATTAATAATTAAATAATGAAGGCTGCATGGTATGAGGCAACACAAAAATCTTATAAAATTAATTTTCGTCATTATTTTATCCAAGGTAATAATTTGATATTCTTTCTTTTAGCTGTTAAAAATAGTTTGCATTAGATCATTGCTGTGTATTTTTTCTTTTTCTTTTTTTATAAGGTTGTCATTTATTATAACATTTCTTCAATCCCATCTCTAAATTCTCTCTTTGAAATTTTTTTTTTTTCAATAGTAAAGTTTAGAACTAATTTCTTATCAAATTTGTTTTCTTGGTGCATATTTAATTAAAAGATCGAGACGAGCAAAACTTTCTTATGATATATGAAATTAATGAATATAATACAAAGATGGTAGAAAAATACTATATATTTTTCGATATCTCTCTGTTATTATTAGTTGATTTGCTAGATTATATTATCAATTTAGAGCCCATATGATTTAATTCAATGTCTATGACTTTAGTTGCATTCGACCATTTTTCATTGAGTAACCTATATAATTTTTTGGATAAATTGCACTAACACCTCCTAAGGTTTCTGTTTAATACAGATCTCTCCCTCATATTTGAAAAATTACATTCCTCTCTCTAAGGTTTGTAATCTCATTACAAACTGCCCTTGGATTGCTGATGTCATGCCCTAAAATTTTCTAAATGACCATCATGTCCTTTTTCCTACCATTTCTTCTTCCTATCATCATGATTACATTCTACAACTTTTTATTATTAGAAAAATCCATTAAATACAACAAAATAAGATTATGCATTGAATTTTTGTATTTTTATATTTGGTCAATTTAAAAAAAAAATCATAAAATATTATATTAGATTAGGTGTGTCTAAAAAATATAATAAAAAAATTGCTTTAAATATTTAAAAAATTCAATAAGAAAAACATGAAAAATAAAAAAAAAATCTAATTTTTTGTGTGAGTTAAGTCAAAAAAGATGATTTTTATTTCCCTTGCAATAACATGAACAAAATATCTGTATTCTTTTATTATTTTATATGTATAAAAGCTAATGGGCAAATATGTCATTATAATCTGATATGGGGGTAAGTGTAATTTTTCAAATGTGAAGGGGATCTATATTAAACAAAAATCTCAAGGGGTGTTAGTGTAATTTATCCTAATTTTTTTTTGTTGGTATATAATGATTAAAGCTATCATTTGTTATATTTCTTCAAATACAATTCAAATAATTTTTCATCATTTTTTTTTGGGCAAATAAAATGGATTAAAACTATTTTCTTATATAATTTTTATAATCCTACAAAGTTCTTATCTTGATTATTTTTATTTTTTTTAAATGCTGTAGAAACTATGCAAATATTATTCAAACTATGGAGAAAATGATTATGGAGAAGGATTTATACTTTGATATGCATGTATCATTGATAGAGGAGATCAAAGATAGAGAGTTGCTAATAGAATTAATTAATAATTTATTTGAGAAGTACTTTTTATAAGTAAGGTAACAAACTTAGATTAAAAAATTTTTATAAATTATAATTAAAAGTTGAGATTTACTCATAATTTGGTTCCACAATAATAATATACACCACTAATTTAAAAGTCTAAGTAAATTTATAATAACTTTTTCTGAGTTTATAGAATTTCTCTGTTTTAATGATTTCCTTTTTTTTTTTTTTTCTGCCTTTTTCTGCATGACACTATAGTTTGATATAAGTTATTTATATTATCAAGTGATTGTGATACTATTATTCCTAACAATCTTTATAATTAACAATTTTTTATTATGCATATCAAATTTTATTGTGAAATTTTATAGGTTAATTATTGTCAATGTCTACCCAGATGGCCTAACATCATGGCTTGTCACTATTAATACATAATTCAAGATTAAGATGATTTATTTATCATACAAAATGTATGTAGTCTATTTTTCCGTGCATCGCACGGGTTACCGCTAGTACTTTGTTAATTGGAATGTAAACTACATGTCTCCTTTCTTCTTATGCAACTTCACATCCTTCAATCAATCGAAAGGGGCAATACGTTGAAGTATTCATATCTTTCCACCACTAGTAAATGTGTTTATTTTTAGACCCATAATGGGCCATTAGCTAATTTAAGCATTCTAATTAAAGAAGACAACAAATTTGCATAACTGTATTATCCTGTCACAAATTTTGGAAATGCTTTACCATGAAAAACAAATAAATAAATAAATTCCACAAGAGTCTCCTCAATGAGTACTTAAGTTCAAAAACTGAAATTTGTTTGGCAGTTGATCTAGAATTCCATGATTGGTTGTCTCTCGCACTTATTAACTGTTGTCTTGAAAATTAAAGCAAAAACTAGCATTTGGAATGCAAGGATGATCAAACATGCAACTAAAAAGTCAGAACTTGGAATTTACAATTGAACACAAGGAGTAAACTATAACACATAAATATCACTACAAAAAAAATTGTTTTTTGCGACGGCAAAACGCCGTCGCAAATGCTCCGCACGCCGTCGCTAATACTTTTTGCGACGGCAAGTGGGGGTCGCGACAAAGGGGGTTGCAAAAGGTCTTTAGCGACGGTAAGTGCCGTCGCCAATGGTTTTTGCGACGGGAGGGTACCTTTTTTGCGACGACAGTTTTCTGTCGCCAATAAGTGAAAAAAATCTAAGTTTTTGCGACGATAAAGTATTTCCGTCGCTAAAATTGGTTTTTTGAGACGGCAAGAGCACCGTCGCTAAAAGTGTCCTACTGCATATAACTATTTCCGACGGCAAGGTGAGCCGTCGCTAAAAGTATATTTTACAGTTTCTTTCGAAAGCTTTTGCGACAGTACGGTGCCGTCGCAAAAGCCTTCTACATATGTTTTTGCGACGGCTGATGTGCCGTCTCAAAAAAAAAAAAAAAAAAAAAAAAAACCTGTTCGGAAATTATTAAAAAAATTAAAAAAACCTGTATTAAATGAAAAATAACTACAAAAAAATCAAAAAATTACATAATAATATAAATACATACATAAACAAAAGTTGACAAATAATGAAAATTCATAATGTTGTTCCATTCATAATAATACATAAATAAAAATTTAAAACAATAAAAATTATGCCATTACATAATGTCGCATAATACATACATAATGTTGTTCACAAATTTAAATAACATAAATCAAAATCAAAATCAAAACCAAAAGTTTTCGTCTTGGTTCTTTCGTGGGTTACAAAAACAAAAGTTGGACATAATTTTTATACGCCCGCATTCCACAAGAAGCAAACTGCTACTCTGGAAATATCTGAAAAAAAACAAGATAAAAATAATTAATAACCATATAATGGTGTTAATATTTTAATTACAGAAAAATATAAAAAAAATTGACTACTATATAATTAGAAAGATAGTTAGTAAATAATTTTGACTAGACCGAAATCCGACTCTAACTCCCAAACCGGGAACCCAATTCAAACCCCGTCTTCTCCCACAAGTCTCTCGTGCCTAGGAGGTCGTGTGTGCCAAGTTTCGTGCTAAACCGACGTGGTTTGGTGATTTTGGGGCCTTAACTCCTCGAATTCAAGTTTCTTAAGGAACTAATTTGCCTAAAGTGAAATCCGGCTCTAACTCCCAAACCGGGAACCCGATTCGAGCCCCGTTTTCTCCCACAAGTCTCTCGGGCCTAGGAGGTCGTGTGTGCCAAATTTCGTGCTAAACCGATGTCGTTTGGTGATTTTGGAGCATTAACACCTCGAATTCAAGTTTCTTAAGGAACTAGTTTGCCTAAAGTGAAATCCGGCTCTAACTCCCAAACCGGAAACCCAATCCAAGCCCCGTCTTCTCCCACAAGTCTCTCGTGCCTAGGAGGTCGTGTGTGCCAAGTTTCGTGCTAAACCGACGTCGTTTGGTGACTTTGGGGCATTAACGCCTCAAATTCAAGTTTCTTAAGGAACTAGTTTGCCTAAAGTGAAATCCGGCTCTAACTCCCAAACCGGGAACCCGATTCGAACCCCGTCTTCTCCCACAAGTCTCTCGTGCCTAGGCGGTCGTGTGTGCCAAGTTTCGTGCTCAACCGAAGCCAGGAATTTGGGGCATTAACTCCTCGAATTCAAGTTTCTTAAGGAACTAATTTGCCTAAAGTGAAATCCGGCTCTAACTCCCAAACCGGGAACCCGATTCGAGCCCCGTCTTCTCCCACAAGTCTCTCATGCCTAGGAGGTCGTGTGTGCCAAGTTTCGTGCTCAACCGACGCCGATTGTTGAATTTGGGGCATTAACTCCTCGAATTCAAGTTTTTTAAGGAACTAATTTGCCTAAAGTGAAATCCGGCTCTAACTCCCAAACCGGGAACCCGATTCGAGCCCCGTCTTCTCCCACAAGTCTCTCGTGCCTAGGAGGTCGTGTGTGCCAAGTTTCGTGCTCAACCGATGCGGTTTGGTGATTTTGGGGCCTTAACTCTCTGAATTCAAGTTCCTTAAGGAACTAGTTTGCCTAAAGTGAAATCCGGCTCTAACTCCCAAACTGGGAACCCGATTCGAGCCCCGTCTTCTCCCACAAGTCTCTCGTGCCTGGGAGGTCGTGTGGGCCAAGTTTCGTGTTGAACCGACCCGGTTTGGTGAATTTGGGACATTAACTTCTCGAATTCAAGTTCCTTAAGGAACTAATTTGCCTAAAGTGAAATCCGGTTCTAACTCCCAAACCGGGAACCCGATTCGAGCCCCGTCTTCTCTCACAAGTCTCTCGTGCCTAGGAGGCCGTGTGTGCCAAGTTTCGTGCTCAACCGACGCCGATTGGTGAATTTGGGACATTAACTCCTCGAATTCAAGTTTCTTAAGGAACAAGTTTGCCTAAAGTGAAATCCGGCTCTAACTCCCAAACCGGGAACCCGATCCGAGCCCCGTCTTCTCCCACAAGTCTCTCGTGCCTAGGAGGTCGTGTGTGCCAAGTTTCGTGCTCAACCGACGCGGTTTGGTGAATTTGGGACATTAACCCCTCAAATTCAAGTTTCTTAAGGAACTAATTTGCCTAAAGTGAAATCCAGCTCTAACTCCCAAACCGGGAACCCGGTTCGAGCCCCGTCTTCTCCCACAAGTCTCTCGTGCCTAGGAGGTCGTGTGTGCCAAGTTTCGTGCTCAACCGACGCGGTTTGGTGATTTTGGGGCCTTAACTCTCCGAATTCAAGTTCCTTAAGGAACTAGTTTGCCTAAAGTGAAATCCGGCTCTAACTGCCAAACCGGGAACCCGATTCGAGCCCCGTCTTCTCCCACAAGTCTTTTAACTTAGAATGTAAAGAATGCAAAGATACATTTTAGCTTAGAATACAAAGATACATTTTATACCTGATCTTCTGGTAGTGGTGTATATGGATTCTCATCTTCTGCAGATTCCCTAAATGCCCGGTGGCCACTCGATGCATCAGGAACCTATGTTAGTCAATGCATAATGTGTTAATCTTATTTGAATTTTATACATAATCTTGAGTGAAAATTGAACTATCAAACGATTTAATTTATATGGAACCTGTCTGTTGGGATCCACACTCGCCCCCTGTGACACAAGGGCCATCATCTCAGCTCTCATCTGCTGTAAATGTGTAGAGAACTCGCTCAACTCCTCCTCAACTCATCCCTTAGCTCTGCACGAACCTTCTGCGTGATCGATCAATAGTCGATGGTCGGGTGTTGACTGTGATGGCCCAAAGACCATCTTTATACACCGCTCTCCGAGGCACAATTCTCCGTGTAATGCGACAATATCCATGTCCATCATGACCTATCAACTCATGGAAAATGGCATTCCTAGCCTCCAAAGTCCGACCATCCTCAGGTAGCATAGAGAGTTGACGATTAAACTCATCCTGTATTGAATAAAACATACAAGTATATGCCAAATTAAGATGATTGACACAAAAAAAATAAACTTTAAATACAATCAAAGGTGTTTGGAAACTACCAAGGTCTGGATAACCTCTGGGTCATCTACTCTACGTGTCATAAGCCAAACATTCATCTTATCAGTAGACTCCCCCTTACTGGTCATCTACATTTTTTTTAGAAATATGAAAATTAAAATCCAAATAATTTGCAAATATACAATGTTTGTTTATATACAAAAATAAAACAATAAAATGTAAATCTCATGCCGTATCTGAAAGAAAGTAGTACGTCCTGTGGTATGAGCTATGCCGTGAGCTCGCCGATTTTTAGCGTTCCTACTTGCAATTTTCTATAACAGGTTCAACAAATGTAAGTATATAAATATGATTTGTATGTTTAAATATCATAAATATAACGTAATTGTATACCTCAGCATCGAAAGTACGCCAATACTCCACAAGTTGTTCCCACTGGCTTGGCACAATGTTCATAGGAACATCATCTTTCAGATTAGGATCAGAACTTCTAGGCTTGAAATACTTAGCCTTAAGCTTGTTCTTGTGATCCTTCCATATGCTGTTGCAATTTTTCATGTAGATTGGCTTGTACTCCTCTAGACATATATTCAAATTGTCCTATAAAACACAATTTCAAAGTTTAAGGCTAAGTATAACACAAATTTGGAATTCGAATTTGTGGACAAAAATATACTTTTACCTTCACATCCTTCCAGATAGCATCAACAATATCATCAGGCACATTGTTCCAGTCAAGAAAAGTAAGAGGAACAATGTTACCATTCCGCACAATAATGCCAAGTTGAGTAGTTAACTTGGCCACGTTATCCCCTATTGGGCAGTAATTTCCATCAAATTGTATGTCCAGCTTTTTACCAGTACCCCACTCTTTAATGCCCTTGGCACATCCTCTACCACGCCTAGTCGAGGTTGATGAAGAACTAACATGACCTGCGATATACAATAATAATAAACAATATGCAATGGTAATAAACAAATGCAAATTTAAATAATGTGAATACAAATCATATCAAATAAACCTGAGGTGAGCTGTGAAGAAGTCGAAGGGTCTGCAAAATACAATGAGAATAAACAAGTTATATATAATGAGCATAAATAAATGTATGTGTAAATAATTTTCATACAAATCAAAGCAAATTTATATACCTGCGGATGGCTCATAAGCTGATGATGATAGCTGCAGTGGTGCCACTGATGGTGGACGCACCGATGGTGGGCGAGGAAATTTGAGTACATGGTAGGCTTGTGGTGCCTTCGATGGTGGTCGATACGGTGGTACTAATGGCCCCTCGGATGGTGGTGGCACTAATGGCCCCTCCGTCTTTGGCCGATGTGATGCCTCCTCTGATGGTGGTGCTACTGATGTCCTGTTATGTAGCACATCGGACATCATGCGCCGGGGATTATCAGGCTTCCTCTTCCTTCCCATAATAATCTGCAAGCAATATAACATTAATTGACATTAGAAACATAGACAATGGTTTGTCATCAACTATAATATGACATTAATTGAACTAATACAATTGCAAAGACAAAGTAACTTAAGAAATTGATGATTAACTACAACCTTGGCCTTAATTGAATTACTAATGTTGATTAAATATCAGCCTATTTGAACATCAACTGTTTCCCCTTCTACGGCTTCCCTCACCCAACCAACTTCTTCATCACGAAGCATTATATTTTCTTCCAATTGTTGGCTCATGTATGGCTCGATTTGTGGATCAGTCGAACTCATATCAAATAAACCTCTTTGAGACATCTTCACCACGACTTGCCAGTCTGGTTGTAACGGGTCTGCAACATACCAAACTTGCTCTGCTTTGGACGCCAAGATGAAAGGTTCATTGGTAATTCGATCATCTCGGTACAACAAATGATTGAAGTTCACCAGCGTGAAATTGAAGACATCTTCTTTCTTTCCATGAATGTTGTCAATCCAGTCACACTTAAACAACACATGTTTCTTCTCATTGGAATATCGAATCTCAACAATATCTGTCAATTGTCCATAATAGTACACAGACCCCAGACGATGATTCTTGTCTTTTCGACTAGCATAACTTATGGTATCTGCCTTCAAAGCTACACCACAATTTTGTGTGGCTCGACGAACATCCATGGCCTTTACTCGATACCGAAACCCATTCAGTATATACCCGTTGAACCTCCTTGCTAGGTTATGAGGACCATTTGCCAATAGAATAATCTCTTCAGAAAATATGACATCAGTAGTCCTTCGCAAATTTTGGACCTATTTAACACGAAAATGTAAAATTTAAAATGTAGATCGACTTAAGTAATTAGAATCTATAGAGTTAAATACATACATGTTCCTTGAACCAAATGTGAAAAGTTTCAAAATGTTCACGCCGAAGTTGATGATCGTCGACACGAGGCATTTTGAGCTTAAGTACTTCAAGGTGTTTACTGTGTAGATTGAAATTTTAGCAATACAAAAAATTTAGTTGAAAATTCAAGAAAACATAATAAAATATTGAGTGAGTGACTTAACCTACTTTATGAATGGTTGAACCGCGCTTGTATTGAATAAGATGTACCGATGAGCTTGTACCCAAAAAGTATTATCAAGATAAAAGCTTGTGTTTTCACCAATAGCATGACCCAAATTATCATCACCACTGTAGTTCCTCATGGGTCGACTAGATTTGGTTTCCACATCATTGAGATATTGTGCACAAAAATTCATGCATTCTTCCATAAGATATCCTTTAGCAATTGATCCTTCAGGATGAGCTCTATTACGCACGTATTGCTTCAAAGTAAGAAGATACCTCTTAATTGGATACATCCATCGAAACTGAATCGCTCCACCCAATAAGGCTTCATCAGCTAGATGTATAGGCAAGTGCTCCATTATATCAAAAAAGCTCGGAGGAAATATTTTCTCTAGATGACAAAGTGTTATAGTGATACAATCTTGAATATATTGCAAATCCGTCGCACGATTCACTTTTGAACACAATTGTCTAAAGAAATTGCTCAATTTAATCAAGGGTTCAATTACATTCTTCGGTAACGATCTTTGAATAGCCAATGGAATAAGTTGTTGCATCAGAATATGACTATCGTGGCTCTTAAGACCCCCAATACTTCTATCATGTGAGCGCACACGACGTGATATATTTGATGAATACCCGTCGGGAACTCTTACTTCCTTCAACACTTTCAAGAACAAATCTTTCTCATCCTTGGTCATCGTGAATTGTGCTGGTGGTAAATAGGCTTTATTCGACCCTCTTAACTGCAAATGTAGGGGTTTTCTAATATTCATATCTTGTAAATCACGCCGAGCATTAACACCATCCTTCGATTTTCCTACAACCCCTAATATTGTCCACAACACATTGTCACAAACATTCTTCTCTATATGCATCACATCGAGGTTGTGTCTTATTAGATTGTGCTCCCAATATGGCAATTCATAAAAGATACTCTTTTTCTTCCAACTGTGGGTACGATGTCCAGCTTTCTCCTTCTCTACATGTCTCCTATGCCTCTCCTTAAGGTCATCCCTCTTGTATTGGGTTAAAATACCCTCAGATTCTAATTGTAGCAACATCTCAGTTCCAGACAACAATTTTGGTTTGAGTCTGACTTCCTGACTACCATCAAATGATACTTTATCCTTCCGGAATTTATGGCCAGTAGGTAAAAATCTGCGATGACCTAAGTATGATTGTTTCCTACTATGCTTCAACCAACATGATGTAGTTTCCTTATTGCAACAAGGACATGCATATTCGCCTTTAGTGCTCCATCCTGACAAGTTTGCGTATGCAAGAAAATCACTAATTGTCCACAGTAAAGCTGCATGCATTTGAAACATTTGATTTGTTGATGCATCAAATGTTGACATACCCTCATTCCATAGTTCTTTCAACTCCTCAATCAACGATTGCATATACACATCAATCTTGTCACCAGGTCCTTTCGGGCCGTCAATAAGCACGGATAAAATTAGAAATGGTTGCTTCATGCACATCCATAGCGGCAAATTGTATGGAATGAGCACAACAGGCCAAGTGCTATGAACTATGTTCATCGTCCTGAATGGGTTAAAACCATCAGATGCTAAGCCAAGCCTTACACTTCGGCAATCATTACTAATGTCAATATTCTGACGGTCAAAATCTTTCCATGCAAGGGAGTCAGCAGGATGCCTGAAGACACCATTATAGTTCGTTCCTCTGCATGCCATCTCATTAACTTGGCCGTCATGGATGACATAAACAACCTCTGCAACCTTGGCATTAAAGGAAAATACCTCATCTGTTTTGCAGCTATTCGTTTGCCACCTTTGTTAGGACCATTTGAACCACCATCACCATTTGATTTCCATCTAGAACTGTTGCATATGACACATTTATCAAGATTGGCGTCCTCGTTTCGAAACAACATGCAACTGTTAGGACATGCATCCCACGTCTCATACGTGAAGCCCAAATCTGTTGTGACCTTTTGAACTTTATAATATGAGTCCGGGAGTTTCACACCCAACGGGAACGCCTCATTCAATAACTCAAGCAACATGTCAACAGACTTGTCTGTCCACTGATTAAGCACCTTCAAATATAGAAGTCGAACAATGAATGACAAAGATGTGAACTTCTGACAACCCGGATACAATTCACTTTGTGCATCTTGAAAAAGTTTGAAATACTTTGCAGTCTCTGCATTTGGACCGAGCTAGGGTTCAAATGAATGGGGATCAGGCCCCTGTGGTTCATCACCCTCAACACTTGTACCGGCATGTGGATTTCCCATAGCCCCTTGTATCATTCCAATCATATCATCCCCAATATCTGAATTAGCTAATGTTTCATTCTCTCGATTACCATGCAGAGATAAATAAGATTCCCCATGATTAATCCAATGTTTGTATTCTTTAAAAAAAGCATTCAAAATCAGATGCTCTCGTACACCCTCTCGTACAAAATAGTATCGATTCTCACACTTCCTACACGGACAACTGATCATCGAACCTTCAACCCTATTGGTGTAGGCAAACACAAGGAATTCATCAATCCCATTAATGTATTCGCCCCACATCCTATTTGGAAAATCGATCCAACTCTTATCCATCATCTATACACATCCACAGAAATATCTCATCAAAGTAACTCTAAATATAATACCTACGTATTCATGTACCATGATACCTATCCATCCAATTTCTCTCAAATAGGTAGGTAGTCTTATCCTAGTTAGTTATTTACCGATTTAGTAGGAGAACATAAAAAATGAAATGCCTATACAACAACACGTGAGATCAATTAATTGAAGAAAAAAATGATATAATTTCATACTTTCTGAGTCATAACTTAAAAAATAAATAAATCATAACCAAACACCACATGAGGCACAACCAAAGATCTTATAAGTCTTAACTAAAATAATATCATAATTAACGAAGATAATTCATCATAACTAAAGAAAAAAAAAATGACATAACTAATGATGCATATGATAAATGGATGTATATGATAGAATTCTCCAAATTATTAGTATTCCATAATACTATGCGGCATTATTTATAAACTTGATCAGTGAATTCTCAAATTAAGAAAAATTTGTCCACTTAATTTATATCTCTATATCTAAATATTCCACAGTTTAGGCACATAATGGTCCAAAAATACAATGTGTTTTGCAATTTTTCTAGTGAATAAGTCTAATAAAAGTATAATAAATTGTATTTGGATTTTAAATTTATACTTTTATTAGAAAATTTGTAGTTTTTTCTTGTAATCTTGTGCCAATGTAACTATTTGCACAAAACTAGCACATTTGATGGATCAAACCACATAGCTATTGCTCATAAATGAACTATTGCTAATACTAAAGCCTTAACCCAATACTGATATTTAAAACTATGACTACTAGTAATGCAACTGATGTTGTCTATATATATGTTCACTGATTGTTACAACGCTGCTTTGCATCATATGACTACTTTTCTAGTTTTTCTTCAAACTAATAATTTAATAAAAGGATTCACGATTCAATAAGTGGTTTGACAACAATCCAGCTAGCCATCATATGACAGCACCAATATTAACACCACCAACAACAAAGTTTTATAAAAGCTACTAATTTTTTATCTACTCTAATTCAAAAATCTGCAGCTTTTTTTTTGCCCCCCTAAAACAAATTAATGTCGCCACTGATTTATGTTGCTGATTGGGAAAACAACAGGGGCTTGGCAATTAGTGATTGGTAAGTGGAATGGCAAGGTGGCTTCCATTGGATACCTAATAATTTTTCCTACCCCACAAATTTGTCCCATTCTCTATATATGTAACATCTTAATAATTTCATTTAATGTAATTTTTATTAGGTACTATCAACTCTTTGGAGACATACTCATCCTGAGATTAGTCGAGATACGTGTAAACTGATCTAAACACTCAGTCATTAAAAAAGAAAAAATCATGTAATAGGATATATCTAAGCCTCATCAATGGGCTAGCAATTCCTAAAAATTAAGGTTCAAGACCAGTCTACAAGTTGATCTTTCCTTACATTTCCATAACTTAAGCTATATTCACGAACTTAAAAATATGAGTTTATAGTTTCAGGTTGAGCTTGGCCTATATAGTATAATTTGAACTTTAATTCTGACTTTTTGATTAAATTTTTAAAAAAAAAAAATTTATAATTATAATATAAAATTTTGAAGTTCATCACAACAATTCAAATTATATATTGAATCAAGAATAAAAAAACAAAAAAAAGAACTTTGTTTATTAAAATACGACGATTATATTATATGCATCTTTAGATGTATCAATATATATATAGATGTTACAGATTGATACAGAAATGATCAATATACAGATCTGTATGTATATATACAGAGAGAGAGAGAGAGAGAGAGAGAGCATATGCACAAAGAAGAGTTGTCGTCCGCCACGCAGAATTTTGTCCTCCTTGCCGCAACACCACTGCTTCGCATTCACCGTTCGGCCAGAGGGATTTGAGGGAAAAAATTTGTTCGGCTTAGGGATTTAGGGATTTGGGTGAACTCGAGCGGCAAGATGAATAGGCAAGAGCGGGACAAAAAAAACTTTTCATTTTTTGCGATGGTAGGTTTCACACTGTCGTAAATGGCAACTATTTGTTCATAAAACGACGCCGTTTAAATTAGACTTTTTTGCGACGGACATTTGCCGTCGCAATATGTAAACTATTTGTCTGAAAACATTTTTTTGGTGAAGGTAAAACGCAGCCGTCGCTAATAATGACGCATTTACTCCCTACCCGCGCATTTTTATTGCCGACGGGGACGATGCCGTCGCTAAAGCCACCATTTGCGACGGTTATAAGCTGCCGTCGCAAAAAATCATTATTTGCGACGAGACAAGCGCCGTCGCTAATGCTTCCGTGTTTTTTGCCCCCTTTTCTTGTAGTGTATGTTTGCTTATTAAAAAATATTTTGCAGTGTATTTTGCATCACTTTTATAGTGAACCAAACATGATAATGGATATTTTAATGGAATAATCATACCATTTTCCACCTTTATTCCAGTGAACCAAACACTACCTATGAGTGAGTGTCGTTTGGAGTAAACGGTAAATTCTTATAGGCATGAAGACCATTTTTCTCTATTGGTTGAAATCATTTTTCAAAGGAAGCATAAGCCAATAAACGGAATGAATTTTTTTTTTTTTTTTTATGATTTATCCAAACAATTTTCCCTTTTCATCAATCTGAATTATCCACAGGGTTGGCCCTGGGCATAGGCCCACCAGGCCATGGCTTAGGGCCTCTCAAAATAAACCAAAAAAAGGAGCCCTCTCCTATTATAGTTTAGAGTAATATATTAGGTATGTTTTAAGTCCAAAAAAAATTAAAAAAGGCCCAAACTAACTTAAAATAAATTGACTCATTAAAAAATTAAAAGGCCCATTCAAAATTAAAAAGGCCCATTCTCTCCCCCGATCTAATTTCTAACCCTAACTCTTACTTTAATTTTCCCAAAATTTTGAGAAAATTTAATTTTTCCAAAAATTTGAGAGAAGCGGCACAACAAAGCACTAACGAATTTCTCAAGAATTTAAAACAAGTATGATTGATTTATTTGCTTCTAAAAATACAAGAAGAGCGAAGATCAAGTGATACTTATTAGTTGTTGTAATGTAATGCTAAATATTTTTTTGTAATTTTGACACAAATCTTTTGTCTTTTACGTTCAAAAAAAATTTTGTTGAATGAAAAAAATATGTAGAGGACCCCAAATGATCTAGTGATATTTATTAGTTGATTATTGGCTTTAGCCTCTAAAATCTCAGGACCGGCCTGATTATCCAAACAATTTCCTTCTATGTCTGGACTATCCCCACACACACATATATATAATTGAAACCCAAAACAGGGTACACATAAAAGCCTCAATAAACAAGAATTGGAAACTAAAATCAAAGAATAGATGAAGCTAATGAAAACACACACACACACACAAAAACAATAGTACAAGATCGAATTGCTTTCAATCGAACTCGAAAGACGAAAAAGCTAAACCCTAGCAACAACAATCAAGACATGAGCAGAGAGAGAGAGAGATAGAATAGAATCACCTGAGAGATTGAGATCATTGAAGAGAGAAGTGGATGGGGTCATCGAGACAAGAGAGTCGAGACTCAATTTGGAAACATTTAAAAAAATAATAATAAAGTAAAAGTTAGTTTTTAATTCATTTGGGTTTAACCCCGCTCATGTAAAAAAAAATTAAAAAAAAGTTTAAAAACTAAATAGTCAATTTTTAACTATTTTTTCAAAATACCTTTGGCCCGTTCATCTGGGGAGATAGAGGGAGATTGGGATTGAGATAGAGGCGATACTCACTAATGGTCTATTTGTTTTGAGAGATAGCGAGGAGATTCCTAATCCCCTTCGGATTAAGATGGGCCTTAGGGAGGAATTAGGATGGAGGCTTGGGACTTGGTATTAGAAAATGGTCCGCCAGACTTTTTATTTTATTTTATTTTATTTTATTATTTTTTACATGTTGGGATTTTTTTTTTTTTTTTTGAACATTAATGTTTAATTTTTTGTATTTTTTGTTAAGTAAAAACCATAGTTTTATTTCTTTTATTTTTATTCCTTTTATTTTATTTTTTATTTTTTACATGTTGGCATTTTTTTTAACATTAATGTTTAATATTTTTGTATTTTTTTATTTGTTTTATTATTTTATATTTATTTTATATAAAAATAATTTAACAATCAGTTGGCTACATATTTTGTATAAACCAATCCCAACTTAACACGTGACACGTAAAGGGTAATTTGAGGAGTAAATGTAAGCTTCAAATCAACAATAGACACGTGACAGTTCATATTGGTAATAATGGATTTACACAGTATTGAAGCAGCTAGAAGGCGCAAGATGACGTGGCCCAATGGTTACTCACAAATTCAAATTCAAATTCAAATCAGGAGGGAAGCCTAACTGCAAGAATTGCGTAGTGAAGACTAACGGTGGGAGAACATGACCAGGGATCATTGGAGGACTTTTCAACGGTTACCATTCGAAAGTATAAATAGAAGAGAAGGCCCCAGAATGAAAGACCCAAACTTAGATCCAAAAACCAGTCTATCTACTTTGTATTTCTTTCCAATTTTACATTTCCAATTCTTTACATTTCTAGCACTTCAATTCCTATATTGCACTTTATTTCCTAGGAGTAGTTTCAAGCAGTCGTTGCTGTAAACCTTTTCAAGGCTAGGTCATTTCATTGTAAGTTCCTATTTACTTAATGAAATTTAGTTTCTAAATTGTTCTGTACTTGTTATTTCTTATCAATTTCTCCTAAAACAAGTCACTAGTAAAAGTCTTCTTTATTGAGGCTAAAAGAACTTCAACATAATTGTCTGATAATTGGTTGGCAATTAAAATTCTATAAGGATTAATTAATCCTTGCTGACATGCTTAAATTTACACTATTAACCCTCAAAAGCCAAAAAAGTCAACATATATTTTTGACACGCCCGATGAGACTATTAAAAAATGGCTAGACATAGAGCAAGAGGAAAAAATGAATGCCTGGAAGAAAGTGTGGAAAGTGAGGTAGAAGTACCTAACCCAGAGGATAATGTAATGGATGCACCTATCTCATCAGATCCTTCGCAAATGGTTGAACAGACAAGCACTCCAGAATATGCAATACATGTCTAACATACTGGACAGGACCATGAAACTGGACCCTCAATTGTCCATTCTACCCAACCAATAAATCCATAAGGAGGTTTAGTAGATGCCATGGGGCAGCAACTAATGTATACAATGGAAAGATGAACAACATCCTTTTTGGATCGAATAAACTCTCATCAACCAATTGTCATAAGACAGACTGAAGAAAACATGAATTCCCTTCAGCATAGATTGGCTCGAGATAAACAGGCTATGCAAAATAATGGAAAACCTAATGGTCAGACAAGTAATCAAAATCATGAGCAGTCATCACTTGTGCCTCAGTCATAGTACGAAGCTCTTTTGAGACCACTAGCAAATCAAAATGTACCATTGCCCATCAACGAAACCATACAAATTGGTGAATCTAGGCCAGCACAAGGGAATGGTATGAGGATGTTTTCAAATCCTATGTTCGAAGCCATACCTGGCACACGAGGTTTCACTAATCTTGTGTTTGAATTTGCACCCAGGGGATTGGAAGGATTTCTTGCGGTTGGAAGAGAAACAACACTTGTTCCTCCTCCGGTAGTATCCTCCAGTAGTACCTTTCATAGGGTCTTTCCCAGGACAAGTTCCAAGAGGCCAGCCATATCTTCAACAGCAACCAGTATAACAAGGACAACCAGTCTTGAATGTACCTATATATAGACCAAGAGGTCCTCAGGCACATGGAGTTCCTCCAAATCCTGTGTTTGTTCCTCCAGTAGCAGTCCAACCAATGCAAAATATGGTTCCTAGGGACCAAATTACTGATATCATTAGAAAGATGTGTAGATCTATGGCTTGGAGGGTCTAAACTTCGGTGTACAGAAAACCTTACCCAGAATGGGTAGATAAGGTACATGAATATCCAAGAGGGTTTAGAATACCAGACTTTGCCATTTTTTATGGAAATGGAAACTAGTCAACAGTAGAACACATTGCTAGGTTTACAGGCTAGTGTGGTGAGTTCACTAATAATGATTACATAAAACTGAGACTTTTTCCAAACTCTCTAACTGGAGTAGCCTTCGCATGGTACATAAACCTTACACTTGGCTCTATCCAAACTTGGCAACAAATGGAGGAAGTATTTCATGCCTAATTTTTCCAAACAAAGCCTGAGGTTTCTGTGGCAGACTTGGAAAGCTCAATTTATTACCAGATTTAAGAGGGCACGAAACAAATGTAAAGTCATGCTACCTGAGCCTAAATTTGTAAGATTGGTTCAAAATGGGTTAGAATTTAGGCTTCGAAAGAAGTTTGATTCAACTGAGTTTCGAGACTTGATAGAATTAACCTATAAAGTGTCTACATATGAAGCTTTACTTGAAGAAGAACAAGATCGAAACAATGCATCATATAAGACCTATTATAGGGACCTTAGTTATGAAATCAATGCAGTAGAGATCATAGGGAAAGAATCTATGACCTGTGAAGCATTTATTCAACAAGACACTACAATAGACCAACAGTTTAAAAAGAAAGACCTTCATAAGAAGTACTCTTTTGATATAACAAAAGAAGATAACATTTTTGATCATTTGCTTGTAGCACATTTCCTAAAGTTACCAAAGGGAGTTAAAATCCCTACTCCTAAAGAACTTAAAGGAAAACTGTATTGTAAATGGCATAATTCTTGGTCTCATTCAACTAAAAACTGTCTTGTTTTCTGAGACAGGATCCAAGAATAGATTCAGAATGGGAGGCTAAAGTTTCCAACCAAGATTAAGAAAGCCATGAGAATTGACACCAACCCGTTCCCAGAGATTGGGAAGGCTGCAGCCAATGTTGGCATGCTAGATTTTCAAAATCTATCATTGAAGGAATTGGAGGAAGTCACTGTGTAGATGCATGTGGCTAGCCAGGTTGCCGTCAAGAAGGATACTAAAGTTCACCAACTAATAGACAAAACTCTATAGGCCAAAGGGATGGCTCTAGTGAGGAAATACTGGATGATGACTCCCTCAAAGCAGTTATCGTGCAGAGGATGTGTCCTAGATGCAGGATGAGTTACAAATAGTTGAAGAGGCTTCCAGTTGATGGGAAACAGTATTATAAAGATGTGCAGAGAGACCGAAAACCAGCCAGCACCTACAACAAAAGGCCATATCCAACTGGTCCTAGACAACATTTATCCTTGGGTGGCTTACTAGACACCAGGATGCAATCAAAGGGAAAGAGACCTCTACATGAAACCAAGCCACCTAACTATTATAGGGTGGGCAATCAGCTAGAAGGGAAGCCTGAATTTGGTTCAAGATAGGGAACCAGGCCTAGTGATTAGCCTCTAAGAACTGCTTCAAAGACAGTTATGAAAACAGAGGTAGCAAGCCCAGCAGCTAAAGTAGTGGGTTCATGGGTCCCTGGGGTTCTAGATTGGTTTGTCATGCAGAGCAAACCTAAAGTCATACTTGCACAAAACAAGACTTTCGTAGATGAGGGAAAGATGATTAAGCCTTCTTTGGTGGCTCCAAATAATTGGGTTCTACTCAAAAACCCAAAAACAAGGGAACTAGACATGGTTCCAGTAATTTCTAGGTTCCAAAGCAGAAAGATCCAATGAAGGTACACTCAATATCAGAGGGACCTGAAAGAAAGTGGGGAGAGTACTTCTTTAGCACAGTTAAAAGGCTAGATAGAAGAAGGAAAAGGTTCAAGGCCTGCTCCTAAGATCAAATAGGGTGCCAATAGAGAACAGTTGGCCAAAATTCATGCTGAACTAAATGTCAAAGAAAGATCCAGCCTAGCAGGCCTTGAAAAGGCCTTATGGAAAGTGATGATGAAACTGATGGAGAGGTTGAACTAGGCCAAGAGAAGAAATTGGCTAAAGATGAAATGTTCGAAGCCTTTATAGCTGAGCAGACCTTCCTGGTTGAAAAGCCAACAGGAGCAAATCATAAACAAATTTTGAAGGAACCTACCAGCACTGAGGTACCAGAGTCCAGTATGGAGGATGTCTCCCAAGCTTCAAAGCAGACTAATATGGAAGGGGAGCAATTGCAGCCAGTGGTATAGTTTGGCTCATTCCCTCAAGTACTAATAAACATGGTTTATGTGCTACCACAGGAATTCCAAGCTAAGGAGGGAAACCAAGAAGGTCAGGAAGATGACCCCATTCCAGTTTCTAGTGAAGATTCACAGGCTAGCATTGTTCAAGATGAGTTAGAAGTAGCCGAGCCAATGGAAACTGATGAAGAAAGTGAAGAGGTGAGTATTAACCTCTCGTACCCCTTCAAGTACCCTGCAATATCTATGACCCAGCACGTTAAGCCCCTGTATATCAAGGCTTATTTCGATGGGATACAAATGAACAGGGTGTTAGTGGACAATAGGGCAGCAGTGAAACTGCTTCCAAGGTCCTCTTTGAAAAAATTGGGAAAAAAAAAAACCCTAGGTTGATCCCAACAAGCACAACCATTGCTGGTTTTGCTGGGAATAAGCAGATGGCTCAGGGCATTCTATCCATCAATTTGAGTGTGGGAACCAAAGATTGCATGACAGCATTCTTTGTTATAGACAGTAACGCCAAGTATAATGCCTTGCTTAGCAGGGATTGGATCCACACCAACAAATGTGTGCATTCCTCTCTACATCAGAAGATGATTGCAATTCTGTGCAATAGGAAAACAGATGAAATCAATGCAGATCCACAGCCTTTTATTGCTTGTGCTGATTTTACAGAGGCCAAGCTATACACTGAAAGGGTTGTACCACTTAGTGTACTGAGGAAGCCAAATGGAACAGCCGAAGTGACGGCTGATAAGGAAGTAGCACACCTGAAGCACTTAGTGCAGGAGAGTGCTGATGAAGAATTCGTTACCAAAGATGACAATGATGTCTGGTTGTAGGAAAAATAATCAGGACCAAGAAATCAAACCATTGGCTTTAATCAAATTTTTAGCATTGGACATAGAGTCAATAGTTCAGAAAGTGCAGGAAAAATGGAGAGAAACCATTATGATTGGTTATGATCAGAGGCAACCAAAGGCCAAACCTTTGGCTTTTGGTAAGTATTGTGCATTGGACATCGAAATGAAAGTCTAGGAAATACGGGAAGAAAAGGCTTTATGGACAGATTTTGTCCATGAAGAAAAAAATAGAGATGTTGAATCAGAAAGGATAGAGGTAGAACCAAATGAAAGGATTGCTTCGAAGATAAAGGAAGTAAAAGGAGAACCATCAGTGAGTGTCCAAGTGTAAGATCTCTTGGAAGAAATCAACCTAGGTGAAGGTTCAGCGCAACAACCTACCTTTATCAGTGCTTGGTTAGATCCTAATGATAGGAAATAGTTGTTGGTTATCCTAGAACAATACAAGGATTGTTTTGCTTGGTCTTATAATGAACTGCCTGTGTTGGACAGATCATTAGTGGAACATAAGCTCCCAATAAAGCCTAATTTTAGGCTACATAAGCAGAAGCCAAAACAGATAAGTCCTGAAGTGGTTCAAAAGGTAAAAGAGGAGATTTTTAAACTCCTTAAAGAAGGCTTTATTAAAACAGCCAGGTATGTTGAATGATTGTCTAATATTGTCCCTGTAGTCAAAAAGACTAGCAAAATAAGGGTATGCATCGATTTTAGAAACCTGAATTTGGCAACTCCAAAAGATAAGTATCCCATGTCTATAGTTGACTTATTGGTGGATAGCTCAGCAAGACACAAGATTTTATCCATAATGGATGGGCATTCTGGTTATAACTAGATCTGCATAGTAGGAGAAGATGTCCACAAGACAGCTTTCAGGTGTCCTGGAAACTTTGGTACCTTTGAATGGGTCAAGATGCCATTTTGGTTGAAGAATGCTGGAGCAACATATCAGAGGGCAATGAACACTATCTTCCATGATCTCATTGGAAGGTACTTAGAGTGTTACATTGATAATATTGTTGTGAAATCTCAGTCCATGAAGGAGCACCTGGTTCATTTGACAACAGCCTTCGAAAGAATAAGAGAATTCAAGTTAAAACTCAACCTCTCAAGTATGTTTTTGGTGTATCAGTTGAAAACTTCTTGGGGAATGTAGTACATAAGAAGGGAATACAAATTGATCAGAATAAAGCCAAAGCCATTATTGAGGCCAAACCTCCATCAAGTAATAAAGAATTGCAAAAGTTCCTTGGTCAGGTTAATTTCCTTCGAAGATTATTTCTAACACTGTAGGGAAAACTAAAGTATTTTCTTCTTTGTTAAAGCTAAAAAATGAAGAAGAGTTTGTGTGGACAGTTGAGTATCAAACTGCTTTTGACGGAATTAAAGCCTACTTGGCCAAGCCTCTAGTGATGATGCCACCAAGGAGAGATAAACCCCTTAAAGTTATATATTGCTGCAGCAGAAGATTCATTAGGAGTTTTTTTGGCTCTGACAATGAAGAAGGAACATAGGAATGGCAACGGGGTGGGGTGGGGTGGGGCCGGGGATCGCCCTCCCCGTCCCCGATCCCCGAAGCTACAAAACTCCCCATCCCCATCCCCGATCCCCGGCGAGGAACCCATCACCCCCTCATCCCTGCCCCCTAACGAAGATCGGGTTTCCCCGACTCCGAAAAATCCCCACAGCTCTCTCTCTCTCTCTCTCTCTCTCTCTCTCTCTCTCTCTCTCTGTATTTAGCTTTCTTTTTCAATAATAATAATAAATCACCAACATCATTTTCATCAACGACATCAACAGCAACCAAAAAAAAAAGAAATTGAGACTGATAGAGACACATACGTGTAACACAGACATATATGTATACATACACATAGACATACATGTAACACATAGATCTGCTCAGATCTGCCAAGATCTGCCATGGCGGAAACCGAAGTCGGAGTATGAAGGCTCGGCGGTGGCGCGGAGGAGGAGAAGGTAACGGAGGAGGAGGAGACGAGGCTGTGCGTACTGCTACGGAGGAGAAGGTAACGGAGGAGGAGGAGACGAGGCTATGCGTACTGCTACGGAGGAGGAGACGACGCCGTCGCCACTGCAGAGAGAAGAGTGAGTAAGAGAGAGCTGTCGTCGATTGCAGAGTGAGTGAGAGAGAGTTGCCTGCAAAGAGAAAGAGAGAGTGAGAGTATAGAGAGACACTCTCTAAGTCAAAAGAACTCAAAAGAACGAGAGAGTTGATTGGGAGAGAGAAGATAAGAGTCAAAAAGAGAGATATTTTATTTATATAATACAATTAAACTGAGTGAGAGAGATATATATTTATTTATATAATACAAATAAACTAAACATAATAGGTGTAATACTAATACAACCAAACTAAACATATTGGCGGGGATACTTTCAGGGAAATTTCGAGGCGGCGGGCAGGGCCGAGGCGAGAACCTATCTCGCCTAGTCTTAAAAATCATCGGGATGTATTTTTTAATACCGGTGTAGAAACCTCATTTTTGACCGTCCTCATGACTTGGACATCACCGCTTGAACACTCAGTGATTATCCATGTTTGTGTTCGTCTTGAGTTCCCGAAGGTCTCGGCCACGTGCCTTGCCTCAGGATCTCTCGACTTGACTGTTTTGTGTTTGGTTTTGCACCAAACACTTGTGTTTTTGCTTTGGAGGGCAGGGAATGGCTTGTTGGCCATCCTCACACCCCACCGGCCATGGCTTGAGGCCACCGGCCATTGGTTATGGCCGGCCGGCACTCTTTGTTGCCGGCCGACCATTGTTTTGGGCATTTTGGCATTTTGGTGCCGACCACCATGCATCTCTGCTTGCAGATATTTTTATGTCGATTGTGCTAGCTGGCATACACTTTGCACCCCCTCTATACACGTGTATAGAGGGATTTCACTCTTGCTTAGCTTGTTTTGTAAGCTTTGCAAGAGTGATCCTCTATAAAGGGAGGGCCTCTCCTCCCTCCTCAAGGGTTACAAAAATTCCAGAGAGAGGTCTGAACTAGGGTTAGGTCTTATGTATCTATCTATCTCTATCTCCCTCTCCTTTTGTGCTTAAGTGTGTGTTTGTTCATAGTTTTGCACACAAACACCTACCATTACACTTTCCTTTAGCTACTGAGGTACTAAAGAGTTATTTTCAGAGTTTTGGACTTGGTTTTGAGCTAAGGAGGCTGCTGGAGCACCATTTTTGAAGAATGTCCTCAAGGGTAAGAAATTTACCTTTAAATACCTCATTTTTGCATAGTCTTTTTGCCTACCTTGCATCTATTTTTGAGCTTAGTGTATAACATATAAAAGTCTTGTTTTTACTTTCTTAAAATAGTTGTTTAAGGTTTCTTTGAGCTTTGGGGTTGTTTGACCCCTGTTAGGCCTTGTTTGGCCCTCATTTTGTGCTATTTTGGTGAGCTCCGGGACCACCTTGTTTGGGCCTCCTCACCACTGAAATCTTGAGGGATTTCAGTGGTGAGGATGGTGGTTTAAGATCCTAAGAAGGAGAGGGTCATCCCCTCTCCTTGTTGTCTTTAAAATGTGTCATTTTTGCCTCATGTGTGAGCATTATTCTTAAGTTCATGTTGGCCATGTCTTAAGTGTTATTTGTACTTATTTTGCCATGATATAGCACTGTTTTTAGTTGGTTTAGACACACCATGCATGCCTCGCATACTTGTCTTGTAATGCCATATTTTGCCTTAACATACTTTAGGCTTTGACCCTTGTTCTAGCATGATTTTAGCCAAGCTTTGTGAACCTTTTGTGTATGTTTTAGTATGCTTTAGCTCTGTTTTTAATTGCTTTGGCCATGCTTGACATGCTTTGTATAGCCACCTTGCATTTTGGCTTACTAGTCTCGGGTGTGTGAGTGTTGAGCATGCATTGTTTGGCTTGTTTCAGTGGTTTGGCACCACTTATAGCATCATTTCAGTCCCCATGGTATGCTTGTATGCTTGCATTTGATGCTCCTTTAATGCTTTAAAAGGTTGTAATCTTGTGCTCCATATTTAGCCTCTTTTGTATGCTTTCATGTGTAGGCCACTTAGATGCTATCTAGGTGTATCCTTAGCTTTGTTTAGGTCTGCCTTGGGACTATTCTAAGTCCTCTTAGCCTTGTGAGGCTTGGTTGGCATGGCCATGATTTAAGCTCCTTGGCTTGTCTTGAGTTTTAGGCTTGGTTGCATGGTATGCTTGCTTTGCTTAGTTGGTTTGGAACCTCTTATAGCATGATTTCGAAGCTTGGTATGCATGCCATTAGTCCATGATTGTCCTCTTTTAAGTATGCTTAAAAGTTGCTCTTTGGTGATTAAGTCTTGAACCATGTACTTATGCATACTTGTATGTACATTTGCCTTCATGTACTTAGCATTTTAGCCACTGTTTTGGGCTTAAAAAGTTACTCTCTCATGCTGAAATTTTGGACCATTGTGTGTATGAATGCTTGTGTGTGCATTTGCCTGCATATTATCACATATTTGGCCCATGGCATGTTGTTACATGTTTGAAGTTGTGTTACATTTGGCATACACCCCTCCTGTGGTTACTTAACATGTTGTCACATGTTTGCTTGATATGTTGTCACATATCATTTGCATGATTGATTAGCTTGCATACTTCGCATGCTTGTTTGCTTAGGTTGTGTGCCTAGCGTATATTACTTACTTGCATGCTCATATTGCATACTTGGTTGCTATGCCTAGGGTGCATTGCATTGAACATGCATGCCTTGCCTCTTGAAATCAAGTGATAGAGGTTGGGCCTTTATGTGCTTATTTGGTTTGCAATTCATTTGACATGAAAATGCACAACTTAGTTCCTTGGGCCATCACGCATTGAAATGCGCGATTGGTGGTCCGAGAATCAAGGAACATCCTCCTTTGAGTCATAAGCATGATAAGGGGTGTGTTGGTGCACACATTTGCTTAAAATGCATTGCCATACCTTGCTTGTCCTCTGTTCTTTGTCAAACAGATTCTGCAGAACCTGAGATGGCCGATGCCGACCTAAGCCATTCATTTATAGCCGATGGCTTCATTTGTGGTCGATGGCCACTTATTTTTGGCCGATGGTGTTCCCCTTTGGTCGGTGGTGTTCTACAGTGTTCAGAGAGTGTTCTTTGGGAATTGTGCCATTTTCAGAGGAACAAAGCAGGGTAAACAGAGGCAGCTTGTGCATGGCATTGGATTTCCAGGCAAAGCCAATTCGAGCACACGTGCATCCCTCTTCCTAAGGCCTTTTAATGCTTTCCTTAGCTTAATTGATTTGTTAATTAATTAGGTGGTCTGTAACTATTTAATTAGCTTGTTAGTTGATTAAATTGTATTATTCTTTTGGTCTCTCCAAGTGAGGGCGAATTTTTAATAAGTGTGGGCACGTATGTGCATGTCTTCCAACCCCCACTTCTTTCTCCTTTTTACTTACCTGCTTTTATGGTTAGTATTAGGACATGTTTAATTTAGCATACCTTATGCTATGCATGCGTGCATCATTCATCAGTCTTGCATGCACCGGGCTCGGCACATCATACTAATTGCATAGTGTTTCAAAACTAACTTGAATACGTGCTGTTTGTTGCATTCCACATGCCATCCTAGGATTAACCAAGCCTATTCTAGTTGCATTTTGTATGCGATGCATTAGCCACTTAACATGGACTTGGATCATACATTGATTGCTAACAAGTTCTTTGTTTTGGCTCGGAGTACTAGGTAAACTTTTTATACTTTAGCATCTCGCATGAGTGTGAATGTTAACATGACAGCATGATTACCATGTGGCTATGTACTTATATGATATTACTGCCTGAATGCCTGTGGGTGAAGGTTGGATTGTTTGAGTTGGAACAACTCATTGAAATCCATGTTTTAGCCTACTCGCGAGTAGCAAATTCCAAACCATTTTCCAAACGAACGGATATGCAATGCTTTGTTCCAAATTAGGTGATCTAGTCTATACTTTTGTGTTGTGCGCATCACATAGTAAGTCTAGGCTAATAACCGGAATAAGAGCACATAACATTTTCAAAACAAGATATCATGGTCAGTAGAGGCCGATCTTTGATCAGGCGAGCGGGGATGCTCATAGCTGACGTTCCCTAACCATACCCAAGTTCCCGAGTCGAGGCAACTTTGGTGATGATGGATACGTGGCCTTAGGCAAACGAGTCAGGGTTTCCTAAATTCCCCCATAAAAAATATTTAGGTGGCTACTTTGTATCTAGCAAAGCAGTCCATGTTTGGCACTTCTTTACAAAAATCTGTTTTCCAAAACGATTTGCCGGATTTGGACTCTTTGGTTCAAATTAAGAACCGTGACAATTTGAGTCCGAACTATAGCGTTGAGGCCCACGCAAACCGTGACAATTAAAGGAGCATCAAATGCATGCATACAAGCATACCATGAGGACTGAAATGATGCTATAAGTGGTGTCAAACCACTAAAACAAGCCAAACAATGCATGCTCAACACTCACACACCCGAGACTAGCAAGCCAAAATGCAAGGTGGCTATACAAAGCATGTCAAGGATGGCCAAAGAAATTAAAAACAGAGCTAAAGCATACTAAAACATACACAAAACTTCACAAAGCTTGGCCAAAATCATGCTAGAACAAGGGTCAAAGCCTAAAGCATGTTAAGGCAAAATATGGCATTACAAGACAAGTATGTGAGGCATGCATGGTGTGTCTAAACCAACTAAAAATAGTGCTATCTCATGGCAAAATAAGCACAAATAACACTTAAGACATGGCCAACATGAACTTAAGAATGATGTTCACACATGAGGCAAAAATGACACATTTTGAAGACAACAAGGAGAGGGGAGGCCCTCTCCTTCTTAGGACCTTAAACCACCATCCTCACCACTGAAATCCCTCAAGATTTCAATGGTGAGGAGGCCCAAACAAGGTGGTCCCGGAGCTCACCAAAATAGCACAAAATGGGGGCCAAACAAGGCCTAAGAGGGGTCAAACAACCACAAAGTTCAAAGCAACCTTAAACAACTATTTTAAGCAAGTAAAAACAAGACTTTTATATGTTATACACTAAGCTCAAAAATAGATGCAAGGTAGGCAAAAAGACTATGCAAAAATGGGATATTTAAAGGTAAAGTTCTTACCCTTGAAGACCTTCTTCAAAAATGGTGCTCCAGCAGCCTCCTTAGCTCAAAACCAAGTCCAAAACTCTGAAAATAACTCTTTAGTACCTCAGTAGCTAAAGGAAAGTGTAATGGTAGGTGTTTGTATGCAAAACTATGAACAAACACACACTTAAGCACAAAAGGAGAGGGAGATAGAGATAGATAGATACACAAGACCTAACCCTAGTTCAAACCTCTCTCTGGAATTTTTGTAACCCTTGAGGAGGGAAGAGAGGCCCTCCCTTTATAGAGGATCACTCTTGCAAAGCTTACAAAACAAGCTAAGCAAGAGTGAAATCCCTCCATACACGTGTATGGAGGGGGTGCAAAGTGTATGCCAGCTAGCACAGCTGGCATAAAAATATCTGCAAAAGCAGATGTATAGTGGTCGGCTAGCCAAAAATGCCAAATTGACTAAAACAATGGTCGGCCAGCCACAAAGAGTGCCGGCCGGCCATAACCAATGGCTGGTGGCAACAAAACATGGCCGGTGGCCTCAAGCCATGGTCGGTGGGGTGTGGGGATGGCCAATAAGCCATTCCCTGCCCTCTAAAGCAAAAACACAAGTGTTTGGTGCAAAACCAAACACAATACATCAAGTCGAGAAATCCTGAGGCAAGGCGCGTGGCCGAGACCTCCAGGAACTCCAGACGAACACAAACATGGATGATCACCACGTGTTCAAGAGGTGACGTCCAAGTCTTGAGGACGGTCAAAAATGGGGTGTCTACAACCGGTCCCGGCCCTATGGGAGAGTAATATTCGGGGAAAACCTTATTTATTGGAGCGGGATGGTCCGGGTCCCCGTCGGGCCGGGTTTATATTGTCATCCCTAAAGGCACAGAACAAGCAGTTTATTACCTTAATAGGTTTTTAAATTCTTGTGAATGTAAATATTCAGCTGTAGAAAAGCTGTGTCTAGCATTGTATTTTGCAGCAATGAAATTAAGATATTATCTTTTGCTTACTATTGTCTTGGTAATTGCAACCACAGATTTGGTTAAATATATGTTATCTAGACCTATGTTAAGAGAAAAAAATTGACAAATGGATATTAGCTTTATCAGAGTTTTATCTAGAGTATGTTTCCCAAAAAGCAATAAAATGACAGGTTTTGGCTGACTTTTTGGCAAATCATCCACGTCAAACAGCAAGCCAAGAGATAATGGATCTTGGTATGGTCAATGTTGAGCCATGGCAAATGTGGTTCGATGGATCAACAGCCAATGGTCTAGTTGGAATTGGTGTTGTAATTAAGTCACCACAGGACATAGAAACCACACATGGTTTCAGAGTTGATGAAGCTACCTGTTCCAATAACCAAGCTGAGTATGAAGCTTTAGTAATGGGACTTATGATATTTGTTGGATTACAAGCCCATGCAATTGATATATTTGGAGATTCCCAATTGGTAATCAACAAAGTAAAAGAAGTTTTCAAATATCAAAGTGCAAGCATGTTACCATATTATGTTGCTGCATTGCATTTGCTTTCTCAGTTTCAAATAACCAATGTGACTTATATCCCAAGATTTATGAATCACAAGACCAATGATGTAGCTCAGAAAGCCTCAAATTTCAGAAGAATGGGTGGCACCCAAGTGGACATAAGTCAAGCAATATATCAAAAGTTAATACCACCTTTGGCTAAAAAGGGTATCATAGTAGAAGTTAACTAGAATAACCTAGAAAAGCATGATTGGAGACATCCAATCATCCAATATTCGATTGGTCATTCTTCGAAGGCCAGCAGAAGAATTAAATTGCAATTAATGCAATTTATAGTAGATGGGAATGCTCTTTACAAAATGGGGGCAAATGGACTGCTGTTGGAATGTTTAGGGCCAAAAGAGGCACTAACTGCCATGGTAGAGGTACATGAAGGCATTTGTGCCACCCATTAGCCTATTGTGAAAATGAGATGGTTGCTTCGAAGGCATTCTTATTATTGGCCAACCATCCTTAAATATTATATAGAGTATGCAAAGGGATGTCAGGTATGCCAAAAGCATGGCATGATAAGCCATGTACTAATAACTAATTTGCATGCGGTTGTGAAGCCATGGTCATTTAAAGGATGGGCAATGGATATGATAGGAAAAATATATCCACCATCTTCAAAGCATCATTGTTTTATTTTAGTGGCCACAAATTACTTCACTAAATAGGTCGAAGCTAAGCCTTATTAGGCTGTGGATCAGACTGAGGTTATTGGATTTATCAGAAAATTAATCCACAAGTTTGGCATCCCATAGACCATAACTATAGATAATGGGATTGTGTTTGATAGAAAGATAGTGAAGTCTTTCGCAGTAGAATTTGGAATTAGTTTTATCAATTTCACCTCCTATTATGCACAAGCAAATGGTCAATCTGAATCATCTAACAAATCCTTGAAAAAAGAAATACAAAGAATTGTGAAAGACAATCTAGGGATTGGCATAACTTGTTGTTAGATGTGCCATGGGTTTATAGGACTTCTCCAAGGTCAAGTGTAGGGATCACTCCTTATGCCTTAGTATATGGACATGATGCAATGTTGTCTGTAGAAATTAATATCAAATTCTTGAGAGTTAAATGCCAAGATTATTTAACTGCTGAGCAATATCATCAAAGCATGTTCTTGGAGATAGAAAATGTGGATGAAGCCAGAATTTTGGCATTAAACAATATCATCTTCCAAAAGAAAAAGGCAGCCAGAAGCTATAACAAGAAAGTCAAGCACATCAGCTTTGATAAAGGAGATTTGGTATGGAAGACAATACTGCCAATAGGAATTAAGAGCCATAAATTTGGCAAATGGTCACCTAATTAGGAAGGACCATATCAAATTCATAGAGTCTTGCCTATGAAAGCCTACCATCTGAAAAATCTAAATGGTTATGTACATCCCAAGAAGATCAATGGCAGGTATTTGAAACCTTATTATCTAACTGTGTGGGAAACACAAGGAATGTAGAAAGTGCTAGGTAAAAAGCATGGAACACTTACATAGATAATAAAGAATTTCCATTTCACATAAATTTGAGTACTGTAACTATAAATTGGCCCAAAAATCAGTACAATGTTTCAGTTGTTCCCTTACAATTAATTTTCTACTCTTAAGAGATGGGAACAATTGAATGACTGTAGCCATGTCTTGCCTTCTGTTAGCTAGCCCTTGGTTAGTAATCTACAGTTTTTTAGCATTTTGATCCAAGGCTAGGTTGACTGCTGTCAGCTCCTCTTCTAGTTGGGTCTTTTTTTACAGGAGTTGGGTTCGAAACTGAGAGGCATATGAATGTTGTCCCTTTAGTTCAAACACCTCAATATGTATATGAGAGACAAAGTTCTTGTCCTTTAGTAGCTTCTCTTCTGCAACCTTGGCCATGTGGCAGATATTGAAATAGAAATCTATAGTGACTGCTGCCTAGGATAAGTGGCTTGAGAAGGCCATGTTGGATTGCTTGAAAACTTTGCAACACTTAAGGAAACCATTTTTAATGATAGGCTTTTGTAAGGCTTCAAATCAAATCCTTGAGAATGATTGTAGTAGGTTCAAGAAAGTATCCAAGTCCACCCGAGGTAGAAAGACTTCAGTAGCAGTAGAAGAGCTCTCAATAATAGAGCTCTCAATAATCTCCAAGAAGGAGTCAGTAAGGACCAATGGCTTAGTCTCATTGCTTGGTGCTCAAACTGGTGAAGATATGCCTAATAAGCTGGTCAGTTGAGCCTCGAAGATGTCCATCTCTTCCTCTGACATTAGCAGTACAGAGAAGTCACTAGCTGAAGGAAGAGATGAAAGTATGGGCACAGGAGAAGGAGTTAAGGATTTCCCAGCAGTGTCTATTGTTTTAGCCACCATCAAATCAAGAGAAGAGAGACTAGAGCTGGATGGTGGGAAAGAAGTTGGTGAGCTACCAGTGTTATCCTTGGAAGTATCAGCTGCCATGGGAGGAGTGACAACTGGGGTTCTCTTAGGTGATAGTGGGGTAGCTAGGACTCTAGGAGGGGCCTGTAGAGGTAAGGCAATAGAAACCAGAGGCAAGTTCAAAAAATTGAAAAGGACAGGAGGATGGAAAGCTGGAATGTTGGGCCTCAAGGAAATAAAGGAATGAGACATAGGGAGTGTGGAGCTCGGAAGGGGAAGCATCATCTGAATGGGCTTTACACTCACTAGCACTTCAATGTTGACCTTCCTTTTTCCTTTTGAGGCTGCCTTTAGCTCTGCATAAATTAGGAAGGTCCATTCATCCCTAGACAGAGAAGAGGAAGCCAGTGTTGAAGGAGAAGGAACTAGAATGACTGTTGTTGCATGATAGAAAATAAAGAGCAAATGTTAATTTTATGCCAAGATCTTGGAAAAGGAAATTATCAAAAGAGACTAGGGGAAATTACTAACTTCGGAGGTGGTAGTGGTGATGGTTGGAGAGCTGCGAAGGACATAATGCTCAGCAGTTTGTTTCTTCGTTACAATCTCCTTTTGTAATGCATTAGCAGCAACTTCATCCCTTAGTATTTGCTGCTGCCTCCTCTTCTCTGACCTCTAAAAGACAATAATCTCCTTGGATTGTTCTTTCTCCACTACTTTGGCAGCTACCTCATAGGTGGAGTCCACAATAAGCTCAACAGGAGAAAATGTCTTATTCTTCTGCCTCTTCAATGGTGTTTCTTTTTTTGTTTCCTCCTTTTTCTCTCCTAAGTGAGCCTCAGGCACCTCATCTTCAGGATCAAGCAAAAGTTTTCTTTTCTTTTGTTATTGCTACTTGCCCTTGAGAATGTTCAAGGCCTGAGTCCTTTGAGGAGAAGCTTCCTGTGAAGCTCCTACATAAAATATTGAAGCTGCGAGCAAACAGACAAGGCATCATAAAAGAAAATGGTAGAAGAGACAGAATGCATACTCATCTTTGAAGCAGCCCTAATAACTCCAGAAAGAAGAGATGAAGCAGCAACATCAGCAGGAATTAAGGTAGTAGAAGTAGTGGAGGCAGTAATAGTGGTCCCAGCCTCTTTGGGCTTAGTTTGAAACGGCACATCTAACCCTACCAGCAGATCTTTGGGAGGGATTGCCAAGTGCACCTCCATATTGGTTGTCCACCAATTTTGAAATCTTTTCAAAGCGGTGCCATGAGGGATGAAGGGAGTAAATTCAAATTCACCCAAATCTTGTATTAGTTTAAAGGTTGCTTCATCCAACTTGGTTTTGGGCACTTTCAGGTCTCTAATTGTAAGATTTGTGTTGGAGAGGCTACAGAGGGGGAGAGGAATCCCCTGAGTAAGCCCAAATTGCCTAGCAAATTATGAGGGGCAATAAGCCTCAGAGATGCACTTATAGGCTCGAGAGTTTAGAGTACTAATAAAAAGCTCCCTTGGCAGTAAGATGGAGGCCCACATATCTTTGTGTGAAAGCGTGGAGCACCTTTTATCAGCCAAAAATGTTCTCAGCCAGGCTAGCTCTTTGTTGGCTTCAAAGGGGCAGAAAAAGGTAAAAGGAGGAGAAATTAGAAGTTGATGGAAAAAAGTGAGATAATAGGCAAAACTAGAGAGGTGTAGGGAAACCCTGGCATATTTTTCTCTATATGTGGTGGGATCTTGCACTAAGAATCTCAAACACCTGAGGTGTAAATCAGTAAAGTATGCAAAAAGCCAGAGTTGCAATATCCAGAGAGGGCCTCCTTGGTTAGCATCTAGAGGTTTCTCACAGAATTAGGAGCAGGCCCTATAAACGTGGCCTAAAACATAAAGAGCCAAGGCAATCTTCTTCTTTGAAGCAAGAGCCTTGACAAGGGGAGCAAACTCAGGCATAATCCATTGAGATGAGGTGCAAAAAAGGAACTTACATAGCCAGTATAGAATAAAAGAAAAGATCTCTCGGTCGTTTATAGGACCTTCCTTCTTATTCTCAACCTTTACAAAATCACTGAAGGAAGAGTTCAAAGATGGAATGGTGAAACTGATCGAAGGGTTAGGATAACCAAGGGAGCACCAATTGGTGAAAGCCCTAAGAGATGACAAATATCAAGAACAGTGGGGGCCATCATACCACATTGAAACTGGAAAAAATTAAAAGCTGAGTTCTAAAAATAAAGGGCTGCAGGGAATAATGAACCTAGAGAGACGGAGGGCATCAAGGATGCAAAGCTCTTGCAGGTCTCATTCTCTGCCAAGCACAACTCTGTCATATCATTCCTCCCATTCGATCCTCAATGTGGGCCAATAGCAGTAGAGTCGATTCATCCTCTAATTCCCCCAGTCAAGCCCCCTTTTGTAGAGAAGACAGTGATCCTCCAAACAAGGATACAAAGTAGGAAGTTGGGCAGAGGCTTCTTTGAAGATAGGTCCCAGGACGTATTCTTCTTGAGCACTGTGGCAAGGAATAAAGAGGCGCCCATCTATAGCACCTGGTCCACCACCTTTGAACTTAGCTATCTCCTCATCAATACACTTCTTCAAGGCCACATACGGGCTTACGCACTCAATAACTGGTACTTTCAAGAGGAAGACGCCATAAGTGAGGAGTTGAAGGAAAAGGAAGGCAAGGAAAGCGAGTGTGAAAAAGATAAGGATTCAAAGTCGACAACAATAGAGAGTGGGAAGTATTAGACAAGTGAATAGGTTAAAACACGAGGAGATGGGGTTTTAAACCTTTCTGTCCAAAATAACCAGTTTAATAGAATGGGTCAAATAAACCCAAGTTTTAACCCATGTGTGATTAAGGCTTTTATTTATCCTTGAAAACACAAAGAAGAGAGCTACCTCCAAAATAGTAGGTGGAAACCTATGAAGGAGGGAAACATATTTCAAATACTCAGCTTGGATTTGAAAATAGGTAGTTAGCTTCGAAGCCAGTTTTCAAATACTTGGCTTGGCTTCAAAAAAGGGTCGTTGGCTTCTAAGCAAGTCTTAGACCTTAAACTCAAGCATAGTTGGGATTTATTTACTTTGAAAATCTTGAAGGTGTGCTTTTAGGCTTTCCATAAAAGACAAATTCCTTTGAAAGGGTTTTTATAGTATTCTATGAATAGAATATGGTTGTTGCTTGGTTTTTGGGCTCCAAAATGAATAAGCATTGCAAAGCTAGTACTTGGTTAGGTAACGTGGGAATTTCAAAGACTAGAAGACTTACCCATACACCTTTCTTCTAAAATAAGTCCCTTCAAAGACAAATGTTGTCATTTTGCAAAGAAATTACGTACTTCGAAACACCTAAACCAGGCCTCGACACAAGATTGGTTAGTTTGAAGCTGTTATTTATACAGATTATATAAACCATACAATTGGAATGTGAAAACCTAAGACAAATACTATTATTCCTATGACAAATGCCATGATTTGAAGCATTTAAAACCAAGTTTCAAAGCAAGATTGGTTGTTTCGAAGCTACTATTCATAGACTGTGAACAAAGTAAGGAATAAGGTCACATTAATGTAGACACCCCATTTTTGACCGTCCTCAAGACTCAGATGTCATCGCTTGTGCACTCGATGATTGTGCTTGTTTGCGTTCGTTTTGAGTGCTTAAAGTCCTCGGTGGAGTACTTTGCCTTTGAGCCTTGAAACCTTATCTATTTTGTGTACTGTTTTGGACCAAAAGCTTGTTGTTTCAAGTCTGGAAGAGTGGGTGACCTGTCGGCCTTGGCTTATGCTTGTCGGCTACCAGTGGTGGCCGACGGCCATCAATGGTGGTCGGTCAGCTATCAGTGGTGGTCGAGGGCCATTAGTCTCTTTTTTCAAATATTTGTTGACAGTTGTGCTAGCTATTGCACACTGAACTGTATCTCCACACACGTGTATGGTAAGATGTTCCTAAGCTCAAGACTTGTTTTTCTAAATATAGGGGGGTTCCTCCCCCATTTTGGAGGGTTAGCAATTTTAGACCAAAAAAATATCTCTCTCTCTAGCTTTCTCTCTCTTGATATTTTGTTGCCTAGTTTCTCTATACTTTTGCATACCAACCCTTAATGAAACTTGACCATCTTTGAGCTGAGGTTCCTTGGAGTCTTGTTTGAGGTCTAGAAGGAGGTTTGAGCTTGAATTTGTACCTAATTTGTGCTTTGCTTCAAAAGTATAGCACTTATCTTGTTTATACTTGTTTTGTATCTTTATTTTCCCATCTATTTCAACTATTTTTGGGCTGATTTTGAACTGTCAAAAACTCTGTTTTTTATGGTTTAAAAGTGTTAGTTTAAGGTCATTTTGAGTTAGGGGATGGTTCACTCTTCTTGCTTCTTTGTTTGTTAAGCTTTTGTGCTATTATTCATCACTTTAAAACCAACTTTTTTGGGCCTTTTAACCACTGAATTTCAGAGGTTTTTTAGTGGTAAAAAACTCATTTTGAAGTCCAAAATTGGAGGGGTTAGCCTCCCCTCCTTTTATCTTACTTGCATGCCTAGTTAGTCTCATGTATTAGCTTATTGTTTTAGCTTTTTGTGGCTTAAGTCTAGTATGTTTTAGACTATATTTAGGGCTGTTTTGCCTCTATTTTTGGCTAGTTAATTCATTTGAGCCTTATATGGCATGATTGTAGTGTAATTTCCTTCACTAGCTTGGTGTTTTAAGGCTTTAATCACCATTGTTTTGAGTTGATAGCATGTTTTAGTGTTATTTTGCACTTAATTTTAGCACTTTAATCTCTGCAATCTCCCTAAGTTCTTCACTTTTTTGTTTGTTTTGAAATTGGTTTTAAACCCATTATTTGCCTACGTGTGAAATGGAGGTGCTACACCTAATGGTTTAATCCCTTAGGAGGTTCATTACCAACAGTGTAATGCCTCTTTCATGCCCAAAACTACTTGTGGTTTGAGCCATCTTTCCACTAGAGGATAATCACCAGTGGACAATTGGATTAAGGAATGGTTTGGTAATTAAAATGAGTAAATAAAAAATGGCAAGTAAAATAGGCAAGATAAGCATCTTTCGTGTTGCATTGCATGTATTCGAATTAAGCGTTAATTCGAACACAAGGAAAATGGAACATTTCATACTCAAAAGTGATGAAATGTGCCACTTTCCTTAGTCACCATTGCCTTTGATCATGCGTAATAGGGTGGTGGTCATTTTGGTTTTCTTTGTGCATTTATTAAACTTGTACAAACTTGGTCCTTTAGCCATCATGCATGAAAATTGCTTGATTGATGGTTTGAGGGCCAAGAGTTTCTCTCATTTGAACTTGTGTGATGATAAGGAGGGTAAACAGTAAAGACAACCTGTGAGAATACACTATTTTGCTCTGTTTTGCTCTTTGTTGCACCATGCAAGTGTGAACCAGCAGTGGCTGACAACCACTATTAGTGGTCGATCGGCCACCAATGGTAGCCGGCTACCATTGGTGGCTGATCGGCCCCTTGTCCCTCTTGTTGGCCATCAATGATTTTTGCACAATGTGTTCCTGAGGTGGAGTAGAGGTATTCTGGAAGTTAGCAGAATTTTCAGTGATCAAATATGTGCAAACAGAGGCAGCAGCAGTAGCAGCAAAATGGTGGTTTTTTTAGGTGAAAGATCAAGCATGCATGCATTCTTCGCTTCCCGGGATTAGGTAGTTGGTTTAATTAGCGTTAGATCAAGCATGTGTTGTAATTAATTAGTTGTAGCTAATTAAGTGCTTTCAATAATTAGTTAGTTTAACTAGTTATTCAATTTCAGTTTGTAATAATTAGTTAGCTAGAATAGTTAATTAGTTTTGGTTTGTAATAATTAGTTAGCTTAATTAGTGTAGCTAGTTAGCTTTATTCATTCAGACCGTCCTTTGCGAGGGCGTAATGTTATAAGAAGTGTACGTGCGTGGATGTATGTTTTCTAACCTCATGTCTTTCTCCCTTTTATTTAATCGCTTTTGATGGTTAGATTAGGATCATGTTTTGATTAGAATACCTCATGCATGCATCCATTCATTTGTCTTGCATGCACCGAGGCTCGACACATCATTCAAACGGCATTGCAATTTCAATACTTCTTTAAATACGTGTTTTAATCGCATGTTGTTCAAATCGATCCATATGCCATATTAGTAGTCGAGCCTATTAATTGCATATTGTATGTATTGCATTAGACATTTTGTATAGTTAGGATCATGCATTTTTCTAACTAGCTTCTATTTTGGCTTGGAGTACTTTGTGAGTTTTATGCTTTAGCATACTTGCATAAGTGTGATTGCCATATTGCTATGTCTAGCATGCTTGCCATGAGGCTATATGATTACTTGCTAAACTGTTTGAATGCCTGTGGATGAAGGCTTGTTGTTTAAATTAGAACAATTCAACAAATGCAAGTTTTAAGCCCACTTTGTTGAGTGGCAAATTAGTTTTAAGTCTACTATGTTTGGTGGCAAATCCGCATTTTTTTTCCAGCTCACTTGAGGTGACAAATTCAAACCATTTTCGCAAACAAATATGAGTTGAATTGTTCCAAGTCTTGCAAACTAGTCTATACTTGTTTGTGTGCGTCACATAGTAAAACTAGTTTAATAACTCAAATAAGAACACATAATGTTTAAAAAAAAGCATATCATGATTAGTAGAGGCCGATCTTTGATCAGGCGAGCGGGGGTGCTCATTTCATGACCTTCCCCCTTCGTACCCAAGTTCCTAAGCCGATGCAACTTTGGTGATGACGGATACGTGGCCTTCAGCACGAGTCAGGGTTTCCTAAATTTTTCCAAAAATAAAATATTTAGGTAGCGACTCTGTATCTAGCAAAGTAGTCCAATTTTGGCATTATTTGATTTAAAATCGATTTTCCAAAAGGTTTGCCGAATTTGGACTCTTTGGTGTTTATCAGTTTCACATTGCACTTGTGAGACTAGATTCAAAATCGTGGGAGTCCGAATTGTGAGGCCTTTCATTTCCAACCTTTTCCGAAAGGCGGGGCGCGAGAAAAAGGCGAGTCCACAATTAACCATAAAGTTTATCATGCAATTGGAATACAAAACCAGATTATGCAAGTTGTATTGATATACAAAATACTTACATTGGAGGGCTTATTTGGCTACAAATTCAATTTCATAATAATAAGGGATAGAGAGAGTAATAAGTTCATTGAATTTAGTCTAGCAGTGTTCGATAAACTTGTGTTCTTTTTTTATCCTATCTTCAGTTCTGTCTAAACTGGATTTTTGCAGCTGATGCGCTCTTATTTGGTAAAAAAGCTGTTCAGCGTCCACTTTAAACTCAATCTCCTTCAAACTCTGATCCATCTTATCCATATCTACATCATCCCAATATGTTGAGTCCTTATTCTTGAAGGCGTCATATTCTTCAAGGAGGTTCTCTACTTCATACTGAGTTTGAATTCAATTGGCAGCAATTTCATCCAGTGAGTCATTAGTGGCTAAGGAGTTTTTATGCCAATTGAGTAGGAGAAGAAGCTGGTCCAAGAAAGTGTGGAGTTTTGTTTGGGCTATGGGGTTAAGAGCATGACCTCAAGACACAATGTCACAAGCCCATAAGAAGTTTTGGTAAGGAACATCATCTCCAAGGACTTCGAAGGGTAGATGAGAGGAGGCAGTAAGCAAAAATTGAGCTTTATACTGCTGAAATGCAGTTGAAGGAACTGGAGGTTGGTAGGAGAAATGCTGATCCACACAGAGTGTAAGTTTTAATTCATCCATCCAATTAGGATTACGAGGAAGAGGGAGTGCAAGAGGGTCCATCCCAAAAAAATGAGAGAATTGGGGATCATTCACACACTCTAGCCAGTCAGAAGAGCAATATTTTGCCTTTTTAGCCAAGAATGAGGGACTGAATCTGTCACGACCCAAACCCGTCCCTATAGGTTTAGTGTCATAACCGGCCAATAATCCTTGGATTTCCAAAGGACTCTTAACATAATAACATATAAATAGGGGCTGCGGAAGAAAATACATGAAATATACATAGTCCAACGAGCTATGAAGACATACATGAGACTAATAACTTCGAACTTTCATAACCATACGTGTGATCAAAACAAAATGCAGCAATTAAGTCACTTTATGTATACACAACAGAAAACTTGTTCGTAAATCAAAAGGAACAAAAACTTATACATCCCCAAAACACAACCACGAGACTTGACTTAAACCAGAACCTCCTCGGGAGGCACAAAGGTTGGCTGTCAAAACTGAAACTCCAGGTCCTCAACTCTGAGCCTGGTCATGTGGCTGATTACCAACATACGTAATATAAATAGTGAGCGGGAGCCCAGCGAATAATAACAGAGTAAAGGATTAAATGAATGATGCCCCATAATTAAGTCCGTACATAGAACCAATTCATATTCGTGTTCTCATTCAATGTGTATACAGAATTCATGAATCATGCTTAATCATTCATACTTCATTCGTTAGCGCTAATAGAGCATATACAGAACATCATAGATCATACTTGTCAGTTCCATAGAGGAACCTCCAACCGGGTATGGATAACTTACCAGTTCCATAAAGGAACCTCCGAATTGGGTACGGATAACTTGTCAGTTCCATAAAGGAACCTCCAGCTGGGTACAGATAACTTGCCATTTCCATAAAGGAACCTCCGGATTGGGTACAGATAACTTGTCAGTTCCATAAAGGAACCTCTAGCCGGGTACAGATAACTTGCCAGTTCCAAAAAGGAACCTCCGATCCGGGTACAGATAGCATACTTAAATTAGGGGTGAGCAGCGGATATACCGATCCGCCAAAACTGACCGAACCGAACCGATCCACCGCATTTTGGACGGATGCGTGATGACGAGCAGACGATTGCGGATTGATTTTTTCCAATCCGCCAATCTGGTGGACGGATGGCGGATTTGAGATTCCTTTGGTCGCAATCGAACCACCAAACCGCGAGCACCCCTAGTAGTTTATAAGACTTTGTGTTTTCAGTTTGTTTAAATATTCTATTTGTGTTTTCAATTAAAAAAGAGTTTAAATATTCTGTTGAAAAAAAATTTTCAACTTGAATATCTTTTTTGAATTGAAAAAAAATAAACGTATTATTTATCTATATTTTTTGGTTTTTAAATCTATCTCTAAAAATAATAAATAGAAAATACGATATATGCTGGTTGGTTTTTGTTTTCAAAAACAGATATAGATGTAACAATACAGACACATAAAATCTCTACTACTGCTCTGTTTATGGTTTTGGTGGTTTGAATTGTTTTTATATTTTAAGAACCATAGATTGTAATACTTTATGTAGACGAGGCATGCTGTGATTGTGATATTCTAAAGTTTCAAACTTTCTTGCTTTGGATGAGGCATGCAGTGATTGTAATCTTTTTTTAAGTCATTGACTGTAATACTCTTTTCTTTTCTTTTTTTTGAGGAAGTACACAAGTTGAATTATGTTGAAAATTTATAAAATTTTAAATCGCCAAACCGATTCGCATCCATCTGCCAAACCGCCAATCTGCTTAATCCACATCTGCCAGATTGGCGGACGGATGCAGATTGATTTTCTCCAATCCGCTAATCTGGCGAACGGATGGCGGATTGGAGGTTCCGTGGCCGCAACCAACCCGTGCCCACCCCTAACTTGAATCATAGCATTAATGTCATAAATATTTGCCAAAGGCGGACAATCATTCATAGTGTAAACATATAGCATACATGGTATAGATCTTAGTCCATATACATAAAGTAATTTAATTTGAACACAGCTTTACTAAGTCGTTACTCACAGATAACCGGTGGCTCCAAATAGACGAGTAAAGTAGGCAATTCACTTAACTTGAGGTGCGTGACCTACATAACATAATGAGATACACACATTGGAACACACGCTCGGATTGTACATGACTTATTTTATTTGTTCTTAGTGTGTTTCTAGCCTTTATCTTCATCATAGTGTTTTAATCTTGGCCTAGGAATGCCTAGGATGGAATAAGGATGCAAAAATGTACTTGAAAACATTTTTCAAAACTTGCTGAAAACAGGGTCCACGCTCAAGTGTGGCTTTTCTCACTCGAGCGTACATGCAAAATGAGGTCCGCCGGCGCAACTTTCTTCACTCGAGCGATCTACAAACTTTGAAAAAGTACTGGTTGCTTGTTCTTCCCGCTCGACGCTCGCTCGAGCGTGAGAGACATGCCCTCGCTCGATCGTAACTTTTGTCGCTCGAGCGTGCTGCAAAACAAAAGAACTTCTGGGAGCATGCATTTCACGCTCGAGCTAGCCTTTGGTCGCTCGAGTGGAAGTGTGAGACACAGAGTGGTCACTCGAGCGTGGAATTCGTCGCTCGAGTATGGAAGCAGAATTCTGGAATTTCCAGAATTGCTTCTAAGCTTCAAAACTCATTCTTAAGGCATTAAAGCTCGATTTTTTTGGGCCAAAACTTGAGGAAACATTGAGAAACTTTAAAACATCATGAATTAAGAATCATTTCAAGAAATCATGGCCCAATAGCTTGTCAATTGTGCAAAACTTCAACTTAAAATTTGTGAATGTTCCATGAACATGACATGCACGAATTCCTTTGAACTCAATCTTCTCAAAACATGATCAAATGCTACAAAACAACATTAAACTTGATGATTTCCCAAAATTATGGTGAATTCAAGACATGCCTAAGGGAATTCTTGGAATTTAAACTCAAAATGCATGAATTACTCTTTCATTCTACATTCTTAATTTAATTCTCATGCTCAAACCTCTAATTCCCTTGAATTCTTGCACTAAGTAATTCAATTTCATAATTAAAGAGTTAAATTTCCTATCTCAAGTCTTGAGTTACCTAGTGTTGGAGCTAAACTTCCTCAATTCAATCTCCCCTAATTTCTTCTTAATTCTCTTCTTCCTTAAATGTTTGGCTTCAATCTCTCCCTTTTCCTTTTTCTACATGTTTGAGCTCAAAATGGATGAAGAGAAAAGAATTCTTGGGCTTGGTAATGGCCTTATATAGGCTAATTAGTGGAGCTTAATTATTTCAAGCTTAGACTAATCAATTGGAATTATTTTATTCTAATTATTTGATTCCGAATCAATTTCAAATTGAACTTACCATAAATTCCTAAAAGTTCCAAATAACATGTACATCAAATCAATTTTTAAATCAGATGCTGATAGGGCCTTCAACTGGCAAACCGAAACGAAAACATGAACAAATCTTCTTATGTTAAACAGATATAAACACAAAAATAATGCAATACACATGTAATTAACTCAGGATTTCTTTCTAATTACTTGTTAGGTAAACTTAAGCATGGATTAACGTTAATCATAGGTCGGGTTGTTATAGAATCCCAATGCTTCGGTTGGGTTGGGAGTTCTCTACACTATTCTCGTTGGCAAGGAAGAGGTATACCACACCGAAAGCAAGTTGTCCTCTAGACAACGACGGCGATCAATGGGTATGTAAGGATATACTACTGAGCTTTGGGAAAAATGAGGCACTAGAAGAGGATCATCGAATTCAACGATTCTGTGGTAAATCCGCTCCCGTATTTGAGGTTGAACTGGTGTTAACCAAGTATCCCAACTAGTTTTTCCAAAAGAAGATGAAGTAGCTTCATTCCATGCAGAGTGTTTTGGAGCAGATGAAGAGCTTCTAAGATCCATTTGTGCAAATGCTTGGTCCAAAGGTTCGTACAGTGCAAAAGCTTCCATAACTTGTATAAATTAAGGCGGATAAGTGTGGCCAATAAATGCATGAAGATTCTTTTGAGGTCGATTATCATTATCAAACACCTCATCGTATGCTCGATCAACGTAAGAGAGGGTTTGATTGGCCATTGAAGATGTATCAGTCCCTTCGGAGCAGATGAAGAGCTTCTAAGATCCATTTGTGCAAATGCTTGGTCCAAAGGTTCGTACAGTGCAAAAGCTTCCATAACTTGTATAAATTAAGGCGGATCAGTGTGGCCAATAAATGCATAAAGATTCTTTCGAGGTCGATTATCATTATCAAACACCTCATCGTATGCTCGATCAACGTAAGAGAGGTTTGATTGGCCATTGAAGATGTATCAGTCCCTTCGGATACACAGATAATGAAGGAAGTGTTCAAATGTAAAAGAGAATTTAATGAAGTTCAGTGCTTTATTTCTAAGAAGATGGTTATACTTCTAAGATAAACAAAGTCTATGCACATCTTAGGATGTGGATAGAGTGCATTGATCTGCTAATATCAACAACTATTTGGTATATCAGTGCGAAGGATAATGTTGGCTATATATTTTGTATAAGCCAATCCCAACTTAACAAGTGGCATGTAAAGGGTAATTTGGGGAGTTAATGTAAGCTCTCAATCAGCAATAAACACGTAACAGTTCATATGGGTAATAAAGGATTTACACAGTATTGAAGCAGCAGGTATAAGATGACGTGGCCTAACGGTTACTTACAAATTCAAATTCAAATTCAGGAGGGAAGCCTAACTGCAAGAATGGTGTAGTGGAGACTAACTGTGAAAGACCATGATCAGGGATCATGGGAGGACTTTTCGATGGTTGGAAGCCCACTTCGACGATTACCATTCGAAAGTATAAATAGGAGAGAAGGACCCAGAATGAAAGACCTAGACTCAAATCCAAAAACTAGTCTATCTACTTCATATTTCTTTCCAGTTTTACATTTCCAGTTCTTTACATTTCTAGCACTTCAATTCCTGTACTGCACTTTATTTCCTAGGAGTAGTTTCAAGTAGTCGCTACTGTAAACCTTTTCAAGGTTGGGTCATCTCACGATAAGTTCCTATTTACTTAATGAAATTCAGTTTTTGAATTGTTCTGTACTTATTATTTCTTATCAATTTCTCCTAAAACAAGCCACTAGTAAAAGTCATTTTCACTGAGACTGAAAGAACTTCAACACAATCGTCTGATAATTGGTTGTCAATTAAAATTATGTAAGGACTGATTGATCCTTGCTAGCACGCTTAAATTTACACTATTAACCCTCGAAAGCCAAAAAAAGCCAACGCAATCCCTACACCAACAACTATCATCAAAATAAACATAATTTTACTTAATCCCTTCATTAACAATCCCTTCACTACGAATCCCCTCTATTCTACTTCTGAAAACAGACGGGCCCTTTATTTACCCTTGTTTTGGGGTTTTAGGGTTATTATTTCAGATAAACTCAAAATAATTATAAAGAGATAAAAATACATGATTTAGTTATACAATTGAGAAATTTAGTGAAATATCTCTATCTAACTTTAGGTAGTAGGAGAGATTCAATACATTTTTTTCTTATTTGTTAAGGTTCCTGAATAATATTATACTAATATACTAGTCACTCTGAAATTTCTTTATGAAGGGTAAACATTTCTTTATGAAATTTCTCTTTGAAGAACTAAATTTCTCTGTGAAAATGTTAAGGGATTCTAACTATTATAAAAATATTTCATGTTTATCTTATAAAATTCTAATATCGGAGACCTTAAACTAAAAAACCATATACAATTTAATGTATAAATTACTTATACTTTCATAATATTGAAATTATTTTTTGTTAATACTATGTTTCTGCAATTCTTCCATTAAATTTTGAGATAAACTTTTAAAAAATCACATTTTTTTCCCAAATTTTTTATTTTTAGTGATTTTTTATTTTAAAATTTGCGTCAAAAATTTTTATTTTTCAAGTTCATCTAGTTTAGAAGGATAAAAAAGTAACCTTATAATTTTATAAAAAATCATTAAAGATAAAAACAAAAGAAAAAACCTAAATAAAATGCATTTATTTATAGAGAATTGCGGAAAAATAGTATTAACACAAAATAATTATAATGTCAGAAGTACAAGTCATTTATGTATTAGATTGTGAAGTCTAATACTTTCGTCTCTGTATAGTTATTTTGGGTTTATACTATTTTTCTACAATTGTCTCAAATTCAAATGTGTCGTTTGGTGATGAAAAATAAATTGTTATTAAAATTTCAATTCTGTGAAATAGGGCAGAGTTAGGAGTTGTTTGGGGTGTTCTAAACAAATGTACTTTTTTGTCTTTTTAGACTAAAAAGTTGAAAAAAAAAATATGGATATTTAGGTTAATTTTTTGACTTTTTACAAAAAAATATGTATTAAAAAACTGTATAAATAAGTGTATAGGAGAAGTTAGTGATTTAGCCCGTACAGTCTGGTAAAGCAATGGGCGGATTAGGAAATAGGAAATGATTGCCTCCTTTTTGGGCTTAAATTAGACGGTGTTGTTCGGCTCTTGGGGGCCCATCATGGGTCCCGTTTTACTAATCGGAACCGTTCAATGTGTAAAACTTGTCGAGTACTAAATGCTATTACGGTGATCGGATATTGATAGCTATCTGATCATGTTAGTTTTTTTGTCAACCGTTAACTATAACACCATCTATTTTTTATACAAAACTGATTTGATCATATAGTAAGCGATATCCGATCAATGTGACTTTTTATAGGCATATAGTACTTGATTTTACATGTTGACGGTTCAAATTATCAAAACGAGACTCGTGATGGGCCTCCATTGGCCCAACATTACCTTCCAATTTAATGAATATATATACCTAATTTTTTTTTTCCCCCTTTGACAGCCCACTTTTATTAGTTCGTACCAGTCACGTCAATTGGTTAATTTGTATTAAAATATTGTATAAATTAATTTTTTTATATTTTTAATTTGTAAATAATAATAACTTTTTAACTTTTTTAATAATTTTTTAACTTTTTACATTTGTTTTAGGATGCCAAACCAGGCCATAAAGTGATAGGGCAGTTATTATTTGTTTCAAGATAAAAACAAGCACAAAATGTAACACTCCAATTTTTTATTTACATCATTTCCCGAGAAATCCAAACAGATAACCCAATCTCAATATCGAAAGGTATCTATGTATACTCATTGGCAATGCACATATAGTTAAGGATTTGACGATAGAAATAAAAAGAGAAAATAAAATGTAATTCCACTTTTTATTTAGTTATAATAAAAAATATAAGAAAAAAAAAATAAGAGAAAAATGTAATTTCATTTTTTATCTTTTGAGTTCACTTGTGCTCTTTTCTTTCTTTATTTCCTAACTCAACCAAACATAACTTAAAATTTGAATCCTATCAATGTTTTTTCATTTTCTTTTTATTTCTCTTTTTCTTTCCATTTCACTTATCAAATCCTTTAACCAAACACAACCTTATTATTTCTCCTAAAAAGAGAAAATGAAGTAAACTTCATGTGTTCTTATATTTTAAAAAACAGAAAACAAAAACAATACACAATTTGCCCTCAGTCCTACAAATTCAATAAAAAATAAACAATTCATTTTTATTGCCTATTATTTGTAAGTCTGACATTATTTTAAGCTTTTCAAATCATAAATAAAAATAATCTTTATATTTTATTTTAACAAAAAGACATGTAAATACATTCGCTTTTCAATTGATATAATGAGATTTTTTTTCTCATAGCCCAGAGCTCAACACAACTGGGCTTAATAGAATATTTTGTGTGTCTCTCATCACAATTTCTTAGATAGAATATGAATTTTGCACTATAATTTGGTTTTATTTTCAAAAACTCGTTCATAATGATAGAACTAATCAATACCAGTAATAATTAATATATTTAATTTAATGCAAAACACAATTAAGTTTCATGTACTAACCAAAAGTAATCTCATTTTCCATTCATTTTCATTTCTCGAGATAAATTTAATATTCAAACAAAACATGATTGAATTTCACATATTAAAGATCAAACATAAAGATAAAAACAACATAAGGATCAAACATTAGTACAATTTGGTTTAACTAAATTTAAACATCTTCTCAGAAGCTCCGATTGTGGTTTGAATGAGTTTAATTCCTTAAACCTGTTGGTGATTAGATGTCTACTCCGTTCCTCATCAACTGCTTTTTTTATTAAGCGACCCAAGTGCACTAAGAAAAGAATTCCCATCACAGTGCTCCACACGATGACTGCAATCACAATAGTAAAACTAAGTGATTCCCTATCAATTTTTGGTGTGACCACAACAATAGAGATTGCATATGTCACTGTCATTGATGTCACAGTCAACCACATGATCACAACTAGAAACAACATGAAAATTCTTCTCTTGAATACCAATCCACTTATGAGCAACATAATTGTGCTTAGAGATGCAACAAATCCTATCGTGCTAGCACGAAGGAAATATGGGTATGAATTTGGATAATTATAAGCCATTATAGCTTTCCCAGCTCTATGGCCATTTGAAGTGTCTTGCCAAACACCACCTGGAGGATTCACCCCAGCTTGAAAAGCTATTGTTGCAATGAGTGTTGCTACCAATATTAATGTTTCCTTTTTCTTTGCTAACCACTCACCTTGTCCGACATCCTTACCACTCATGGCTCCAGCTTTTCGAAGTTTATGTTCAGTAGTATCTAAATTTTCCACACCCTTTCTAACTTGTGCTAGAATGTCCAATGCTGTAAACCCACTAGCATTTTTCACATTTACGTCTACTCTCGCATTGCAAAGCAAGTATTCTAAGACCTGCAAAACAAATAATAAATAAATAAAACTTGGAATTGCATTGACTAGCAAGTTGGAAAAAGTATAATCATGTTACTGCTAAGTGAGAGGAAGAAGTCTTTTAGGTTGTCATTGTGTTGATTTAATCTCTATAATTTTAGGGTCTATTTGGTAATATTTACGTTTTCAATTTATATTTACAAAAATTTTATGAACTGATTTTTGTTTATTTTTTGTTTATTTTTAAAAAAACATAAACTACAAACGCGTTTGGTAATTGACAAAATGTTTTAAAAAATTTAAAAATATAAAAAAGAGTGAAAAATGACAAGTGGTGGCAAGTGGCGGCGGAAGACGGTGATGGAAAGTGATGATGGTGGGTGGTGGGTAGCGGGTGGTGGTGGTGGGTGGGTGGGTGACGGTGGCGGGTGGTGGATGGTGGCGAGTGGGTGGTGGTGGCTGTGGCGGCGGGTGGTGGGTGGTGGTGGTAGGTGGGTGGCGGATGGCGGGTGGTGGCGGGTGGTGGTGGGTGTTGGCAAGTGGGTGGTGGTGGGTGACGGTGGCGGGTAGTGGGTGGTAGCGAGTGGGTGGTGGTGGCGGGTGGTGGGTGGTGGTGGCAAGTAGGTGGCGGATGGCGAGTGGTGGTGTGTAGTGGCGGGTGGGTAGTGGTGGTGGGTAGGTAGTGGGTGGTGATGGTGAGGGGGTGGGTGACCGTGGTGGATGGTAGCGAGTGGGTGGTGGTGGTAGTGGTGGTGGTGTCGGGTGGTAGGTGGTTATGGCAGATGGCTAGTGGTGGTGGGTGCGTAGGTGACGGTAGCGGGTAGTGGGTGGTAGCGAGTGGGTGGTGGTGGCAGGTGGGTGGCGAATGGGTGGTGGGTGGTGGTGGTGGTGGGTGGTGGATGGTGGTGGCGGGTGGGTGGTAGGTGGCTAATGGTGGTGAGTGACTGGTGGTGGTAGATGGGTGGTGAGTAGTGGTGGCGGGGTGGCGGCGGCGGCGAGGGGTGGGTTGTGGTGGCGAGTGGGTGGCAAGTTGGTGGTGGGTGGTGAGTGGTGGTGGCAGGTGGTGGTGGGGGTTTGTGGTGGGTGGTGGTGGCTGAAGACGATGGTGGAAAATGGTGGCAGGTGGTGGCTCGTGTTGGGTGGAAAAAAAAAAAAAAAAAAAAACTTAAAACTTAAAATGGAAATACATTTTTTGGATTTACATTTTTTGGCCAAATTTATAAACTGAGACCACTGATTTATAAATCAAAAATTTACCAAACAAGTTTTTATTTGAGTTTTTAAAATTTTTGTAAATATAATCAGAAAACTGAAACGTAAGTGTTACCAAACAACACCCTAGTAATAGCAATTTTGTTTTTATTTTTTTGATTTTTAATATTGAGTCAATTTAGTCTAATTAATAACATATATTAAGAGACTACACAAAAATTTAGAGCAAAATACTCCATTAAAAAAAATGCTCCATTCAAAAAGAAATTAATCATTTCAAATTGGATGTTAAGCCCTCAATTACTTTGAGGAGAATGAATGAATTTTTTTTCCCTTTGATTTCAATCCAATTTTGAAAGAAGTGTGATGAATTGGACTAAATTGATACAATATTGTAATTGAAGGGTAAAATTAATATAATCAAAACTATAATAACCAAATTGACACAAAAGACAAACTAAAAAGACTATAGGTGTAATTTACCCTAACTTTAATTACTTAAGAGACAAACTAAAAGAACTACAAGTATAATTTACCCCAACTTTAGTTACTTCTGATAATATATTACTTAGTTACAACGTTGACCATATCATATATATATATATATTTGGTTTAAAGAAGATAAAATAAAATAGGAAAATATTTATTGCAGTCATACCTTGACTTGTTTATTTGCCACTGCTAAATGTAAAATGGTGTGGCCTCCTCCATCTTTAGCATTCACCAACTCTTTATTTTTAATAGTATCCATCAGTTCTTTCAGAGACTCAAATTGATTACGCATCACACATACATAAATGTAAGATAGTCTCACCCCGGTCCATCACGACTTCAACTGCATGGGGGTTGGCTTGAACTAACACTTTCAACACATCGACCTTGCCCTGCATGACGGCAAGATGGAGCGGTTTCTACCATCTTTGTCACAAGCTAGACACATGTCGGTCTACCGATATCAACGCCAGGCTAATCTGAACGCGTTCCTTTAGCCGATGCCAAGTGAAGGGCGACCGTTGTGAAGAATCCAAAACTTCAACAAGATCTGGATTTAAAACCAAAATTTCATCCACGAATCAGATGCCCTCGCAACGCAAAGAACATGCAAAGGACTCCAACCAAAGGAACCAAAGGTAACTCTATCAAGAACTAGTGGATCTTCTTCAAGTACTTTATGTAATAATGTGACACTACCTTTTATTGCAGCTTCATGAAGTCTTTGTTCCATTTTCTCTCTCACTGGTATATACTCAAAATTCACATGAAACGTAGTTGTGGCTGTGCGTACCGGTTCCCGCACTAGATGAAAGTGGATCTGGGCTCTGCTCACAGTTGGACCATCCAGGGACTGGGGCTCCTGCAACAAGAACCACCGTTAGAGCTGCCCGGCCAGGGTTGGCCGGATAACCCCTCCGGCGTGGTAATCAGTGATCGGTGTAGGAGTATAGAGTCGAATGGGTATATATGTGTGGTGTCGATTGAGGTTGTTCAGTTACCTTCAATGTGAAGCTCATGTTATACATATAGTGTTCCTTGCTTGCTTCTCAAGGTGAGTTCATGGAGCATAGATGCTGCCAGGTGTCCTTTCAACAGTGCTCCACGTGGTGGACCACTTGATAGTTGCCATTCCTTATGTATTCTCATTGTAAGCATGCTGATAACAAACCACATTCCCTTGGCTTAACAACTTCCGTGATTTTAGGCGTGGGGGACCAGCTGAGGTGGCATCCTGCACATGCTTGCATTCACAGATCCCACGTTTCTTTGTGGGGCTTCTCGGTCAGACTTACGTTCTTGATTCGTCTTGGTGTACATTAGCTCGGCCGCTTTCGAGCTCGTTCTGAGATGGGTCGGGTACTTATCTGTCTGCCCACACACCCTGCTTTCGGCCCGCCTGCGTTGCTTTGGTGACCTTTCCACTGCGAGTTGGGCTGACCTTTCCACTGCGAGTTGGGCCCAAGTGCTTGCGGACTTGGACGTACTATCGATCACGAAGCTGGGCTCAACTGATTAGCCCTTATACTCGTCTGACCCACTTGGATTTGGGCTTTATCGGATTGGGCCGTCCCAAGGCTTGGACCCGACCCATTTTACATTCAGCCCCTTCAGTGACTAAAAATAGCATTTATATACACACAAGCACTAATATAAGAACATAAATTTTTGTTTACTTTACATTAATATCTTCTGTCTTTTTTGTCCTTTTTGTTATCATGTGCAAAGAGTTGACTTGATATGGTATATTCCACTCATTTGTTTTCATTGGATTTTAAATTAACATGTGGAAAGAGTGAAGTTGATATAAAATATAAATAATGATATACAAATACATAAAAAGACAATTTTAGTGATTGGTTGTTTAAGTGTCATTGAGGTTCCACTCCCCCAATTCCCCCTCCCGTTGTGTAGAAATATTATTGTGTTCCTTCCTTACTTAAAAAATGAATTAGTAAATAAATAAAATTGTACAGAATAGTGTCATTCTTTTATTCAATAACATACTTAGGATAATAATTTATAAGTACGTTATTTTTACAATTTTTTTTTTTTTATAGGAGATAATTTAAATATTAAAAAAATTATATTAAATTGAACAATCGATTATGTAAGGAAGTTCAATAGCGCGTACCCGCAATTCCAACACACCAATCATTACATCTATACAAGAAGAAATAAGCAATTAAAAAAATGCCCCTTAAATAAATGCCCATAAATAATTAACCTTGGTTCCAGACCAACTAAAGTAATTTAGTTGGTTATATAAAAGCAAACTATGCACAAAATTTTGGTGATTTTAACCTTTTCCTTAATATATTTCAGTCAATTTTTATATTTTATGAGTGGGAAGAGTTGGAACCGATTTGTTTTTGTCGTTAAATATTAAGCAAGCAATGTGACTAGTGTGGGAAGAGTTGGACCCGATTTGTTTTTGGCTAAATATTAAACAAGCAATGTGACAGGGTTGATAGACTTTTATTTTATTTTTTTATAATAATGATGTACTTATCATGTTTTTATATCACATTAAATAAAATATTAGTTATGATATTATCAATGATTTTATATTAAAAAAATTGTTACTGAAGTCCAACTTTAACAAATTAATTAGCCTAGCTGCAAAAAAGAAAAAAAAAAAAACAAAACCTCAAATTTGCATGCAGACAATTCACACCTAGACTGAGTTTAGTTTATGAGTAATGCTATACTTGCCCCTTTTTTATATCATTTTTAATATATCCCCTCATGTGTCAACATATTATTTGATATAAATATAAGTGGTGGGACTCATTACATACCACTACACTAATGATAAGTTAACACGTGAGATGGTATATTAAAAATGGTATAAACGGTGACAAATGTAGCATTATTATTAATTTATAATGTTTAAGGGCTTGGACAAATAAACTGATCAACTTAAAATTGAGTTTAGACAACTCTCAACAAAATTCATTATTGAATAATGATATATGCACCGATTAGTGTATTAATTGATGATGTGACATAATTTAAGATGTTTTTTATATTTGTAATTTGTATAGTGAGTGGGGTCAATAATAATGTCATACCTAGTGTTGGTACACTAGTTAGTACACTAATTGGTACATGTAGCACCACCGATTTGTTATTATCACTACAAGAATTTACACATTTTGCGACCACTTTTGCCGACCAAAAAAAATTTAGTCGCAAAAAAATGACATTTGGCGACCAATAATTAATTAGTCGCGAATGATCTTTATTTTTGGCGACCAAATATTATTGGTCGCAGAAGGTTATATTTTGGCGACAAAAAAATGAGTTGGTCGCAAAAAATGGTATGCTTTTGCCAACCAACTACAAATTTGGTCGCGGAAGGTCATATATTTTTTGGCGACCAAAAATTTAGTCACCAAAAACTTATTTTTAGCAACCAAAAAAAATTAGTCGCCAAATTTGTACTTTTAGCGACTAATATTTTAGTCGCCGTTGATAGAGATTTGGCGACTAAAAAAATTAGTCGGCGAAGGTACCTTTTCTGCGACTAATATGATCTTTTGGTCGCCAAAAGTTTGGGAGGCAAATTTGATTTTTATAGAGGTGGGAATTGAATTTTTTTTTTGCGACAAACAAAATTGGTCGCCACTTTTAAAACGACGTCGTTTTGTTCCACACATTCACCTTCACATGCTCTCTCTCTCTCACAGTTCCTTTTGTTTCCATCGCTCTCCTAATACTGATTACCCCAACCCACTCCATCCACTGGCTCCAGCTATGAAAAAGCATATACATACACTTTCAAAACCCATATCATAAATTTCTAGGGTTTGAATTTTCAAATGCAAATCCATTCTTCTTCATAGATCAAAGAGAGAGAGAGAGAGTGTGATAAATTGAAATTGATAATGCCAAGGCAGAATCGGGTTGTGGAGGGTTTGATTCCCGGATCCTGCAAGATCCGAAAGAGGAGTTGCTCTTCGTCTTCGTCTTCGTCCTCTGTGTTGCAGAATTACCGATTCAAGCGGGCCATTTTGGTGGGTAAGCCTCGGGGATCCATATCGAGCACTCCGGTTCCGTCTTGGAGGACGACGGCGGCGGCTTTGGATTCTCCCAAGTACGCGCCGTCGTAGAGCGGTGGTGGGAGGTCGAGGCCAGTGTCTGCGAGGAACTTGGCGGCGACGCTGTGGGAGATGAATGAGGTGCCGTCGGCTAGGTCGGTGTCTGCCAAGCCCTCAATGCCCAAGGTGTGGGAAATAGAGTTTTGATGTTTCAGGGGGTGTAGCCATTCAATAAATCTAGGTTCATTTATGTTTTTTGTTTCCTTTTTATGATTTTCTTTTGCCAAGTAAAATAACACCTTTGCTTTGTTTTGCAGGCATACGATATGCGTAATGCTGGTGCTGTTATTCACAGTCATGGAATGGAATCTTGTCTCGTGACAATGATAAATCCTTTAGCAAAGGAGTTTCGAGTAAATTTTTGAACTTTAGCTCTTGTACTTGAGTATAAACAATTCCAATAACTTTTCCACAACCTATTTTTTCATATGTAATCTCCAACCTAACTTGATTATTGCTCTTAATCAAGGAATCCAGGTTCTAGAGTAGAAATGTCAACCCCTGTAGGGGATTCCTGCACCTAAGATGGGATTTATGTGCCACTAAAAAAAGAAAAAAATTCAATTTGTACCACTCCTGGGAACATTTCTCCCCAAAAATTTAGAGCATCTACAAGAGTTTTATGGAAAATGGAAAAGAAATTTCTCTCTGTAATATATATTAATTTTTGGGTTTTAGAAATGGGCATCTTCTTTCATTGCAAGAGAGTTATTCTAATAACTGTGGTTGGGGAATTATCTCATTACCAAATAATAATCGAGGCTATTTTGACAACAGCCAGCGTTAACAGATGGTTCCATCAACTTGTTGAAAATTGACTTTTGTTTGGTCTTGATTGGGACTTCCATCTTATTATTGTGCATTTTTTGTTTGATTACAGATTACTCATATGGAAATGATAAAAGGAATTCAAGGGCATGGTTATTATGATGAGCTTGTTGTACCAATAATAGAAAACACCGCTCATGAGCGGGAGCTGACAGATTCTCTTGCTGAAGCTGTATGTTCTGTTTATTCATTTAACTTAGCAAATGCATTACTTTTTGAGTTGAAATGCGAATTTTGCATGATGTTGAGTAAAGAAAAGAAAAGAAAAGAAAAAGATATCTGTATGGGTTTCAATTTGATTGATGGACTGAGATCTGAACAAGAATGACATGTGATTGCATGGGTTTGTAACTTTGTATCTCAGAATACTATCAGCTTCTTTAAAAAGCTCGCTTTGCTTACTTAGCTTTGCTGAATTTTTGATATCTGTGCAGACTAGAAACTATGAACAATAACAAATGATTGTGTAAATGTGCATGTATCTGACAATTATATCAGCTTCTTTTCAAGTGTTGGTTTGTTTACATAATTTTTAAGAATTTTATTGCTTTGGTAGTTTATTGCGAAATATTAAACAATTCTACATATTGAAAATTGAAGTGCAAACAATTGATAATAAGAATCATTTTTTAGAATTGTTTAACATAGGCCTTGGCCATATGCATATAAGCCTCTTGGGCACCCTCCCTTTGCAAGCCGATTTTCAAGGGTGAGTTCTACCCAAGGGGTACGCATCATTTGGTATCAGGGCCAGCCACCACGTCAAGTATGGGATCGGACTCACCTATGTGAGTGTGGGATCGAATGGGTGCTGCTTTGCCGTTCAAACTGTGGAGGCGACCTATAGGTTGGATTAAGACACCTAAAAGGTGTCGAATGTCAATAGTTGAGTGAAGCTACGAAGGGAAAAAGGCTACCACTAGGTTAGTATTGATAGAGTGGGCTGCCGTGGACGTTGACTGTGGAGCGTTGTGGTATGCTACGATCCCATATCGGCAAGGGCTGCAAAATGAGCCGAGCTGAGCCGAGCCAAACTTTAGTATGTTTGGGCTTGTTTATTAAGATTTTAACGAGTTTGAGCTTGGGCTTAATAAAACTTAACGTGCGAGCTCAAGCCGGGTTGGCTTAGGCTGGACTCGAGCTTGAGCTCGAGCCTGTTCACGAGCCTTAACAAGCCAAAAAATTTATAAATTCATACTTGCGTATGAGACTAAAGTTATAATTAAAACTTTGATTATACAATTATATATACAATATATATAAATATACTAAAAAAGTCAATATTTTACCAAAATAATATATACTACCACTATTATATAAATGTACTATTTATAATTAACTATTATTTACATTTATATTTTTTCAAGGGTGAGTTCTACCCAAGGGGTTTGTATCAAACTATTGCTTCTATGATCCCTTTATGTTATGCTTTTGATGCATGTTGCCAATTCTTGTTGTTTCCTTCTTACCAAAACTGTTCTGTTGCAGTGAAGAAACTTCAAAATGTCATGATTGCTCTTTCCTGTGTTCATTTGCTAGTGTCCAGAAAACATTGTATGTTTTTATGCAGTGAAATCTTTTGGTTGTTTTCTAGTTGTATATGTATGCCAGTATTTGCTAGACTTCCTTTTTAATTTTGAAGCACAGAATTGTACTCAAAACTAAGAGGTGATAAAATGACGCCAAACATGAACCTCTGGACCATTAAAATGATGTAGAGAATTTCTGATTCTATATTATTGTTCTGAGTGAATATTGCTTCAGACTGATTGAGCTTTTCCCATTGTGGTATAGATTGAAGCTTATCCAAAAACAACAGCTGTGCTGGTTCGGAACCATGGCATATATATATGGGGGGATTCTTGGATCAGTGCTAAAACCCAGGTTTGTTTTATCTAGGGGAAGATATGAACAATATTGATCAGTTGCAAAGAACTTCATTTCAGTTCCTATATTTTCTTGAATATCATTTAAATACTGGCTTTTAATCACATTTTTTATACTGATCAAATGATTTAGTGTTCGTAAAATATTTCTCTTCTTGTAACCTTAAAAAATATAATATGGTCTCAAACAACACCGCCTTCTTTCTATGTTTCCCCCCCTTCTTTACATCCCTTTTTCTTGCCATGGATTGAAAAGTGTTAGCAGGCAGAAAATTTAGGTCCCTATAATATTATCATTATATTTATAGGTTGATTTACTGTGGGTTTAATTTGGTATTGATGACTTTTGCATTTGCAAGTTGTGATGAAGTTAACTCGCATTCCATTCTGAAATCACAACATGTATACAACTTGTAGATGCAAGAATTAGGAAAAGAATGCAGATAGGAGCATTCATTTGAATGGGATGTTCCCAAATTTTGAAAAATTAATTGTTTCCGTATTTTGATAAGTAAAATGAAACTATTGTATTGCAAAAATATTGGTGCAATATCGACAAACATTTGAAGTGGCTAAAACAATATCGATGGGGCCATCATTGAAAAGTGGATCAAAAGTTGGGAAATCTAGCTCTAATGGTAATGGTGATCGACGGGCTGGAAATAGGGCTGTTTCTTCGGTATGTTCTTACCCTGTTTAAGTTATTTTCTTTTTGAACAATAATAAAGATATTGATTTTTTTTATGGTTTGGGTAGAGAGTAACTTCAACAAAGGGTTCAAGGCCAGAATCAATCATGTCTGTTCACGAACCAGTAGTTGCTTGATCTTAATTTTGTTGGGTTTTACTGATCTTGATTATTGATGAACAATGATTCTGCTTTAGATCTAGCTTAACTATAGTGCCGGTAAACTTACTGAGAAAAAAATTATACTTCATGCAAAAGAATCTAACGGTCTTCATTACGGAATAAGATACTTCCACACAAATTCACATTTTTGGTTGAATTTTGACAAATTATATATTTCATCAATTATTGGACCAAGTGAATTGGATGTAAGTGATGAAAAAAAAGTCTGTAATATATAGTACAGTAATTTCACAAATGATTTTTTAGATACTCAGGCATTTAGTTTATTGGATGAGAAAATATATGCAAACTTGTTGGCTTTGAAAACTACTAATGGAACTAAAAAGTGAGAGGCTCACTAGCAGGTTTCTGTTACCAAATGCTCTCTCTCTCAAGAATGTTCAATCTAGTAGTTTAACAAATGATTTTTTGGGGACTCAAGCATTTAGTTTATTGGATGAGAAAATATGCATACTTGTTGGCTTTGAAAACTACTAATGAACCTAAGAAGTGAAACGCTCACTAACAGGTTTTCTCTCTCTCTCTCTCTCTCTCTCTCTCTCTCTCTCTCAATTATGGTGTGTGTCAATTGCCTTGAACTTAATTGGGGCTGGATTGCTAGTTTATTGATATTATCTTTGCCTAGTATATGGCAAAAAGTTATTAATGTTGAATGCTATACTAATTAACATTCTTTGAACTTGGATTTGTAGGATCCTCGCCGCAAATTTATATGGGAGGAGATGTCTTATTTGGAGAGATGGTGGAAGGATGCCTCAGAAACTAAAAAAGAATCTTTCATCAATCTAGTGAAGAATGCACAGTTAGAAATTGTTGGAGGTGGGTGGGTGATGAATGATGAGGTAAAATCCGCAAACATGTGGATAGTTTGAACTTGCGTGTTTCACCTCTGGGCTTCCTTATAAATTTATTTAGGGTGTGGGTTTGAATTCAATTTCATGAAATGCAGTTCTATTGGCTATTGTTTTGTGCAAGCTAATTCATCACCATCTTCAAATCAATCAGAGAATGTGCATTGCCATGCTTGTGGGGCACTAAAAAATTGCCACTATTGTGCTATATTCTTTCTCTGATGTACTAACTCCTAGTGCTCTGACTGCAATTTATGAAAACTTTATTCAATGTCTTTGTCTCTGACTGGAATTATACATCTGAAAATCATAATACTAAGATTGAATGAAGTTATTTACATAATCTTAGACTTATGCCAAGGGCTAAAGGAACTGATCTTTCATTTGTTCTCTCAGGATTGTTGGGCAATTGTATATTGAACAAGCTTGACTTAATAAATTTGAGACAACTTTTTGCAGGCTAATTCACATTATTTTGCTATCATTGAACAGGTATTGAACTCCCTCTTCATAGGTTTTGTATAGACATAAATTTTTGGTATCTAAATTGAGTAGTTTATGCATTGAACAATCTACATATAGTTTTTTGATCTAAGGCCTTATGGTGATTTTAACTGAAGTAGGCTATGTAGATTGCTTTGCATGAGGAGATTATTAATAGAAATGATTATGTTGGTCTGATTGTCCCCTATACGAGTATATGACGAGTATATGAATTGTAGATTGCTTTACATACCAAACACAAGCTTTTAAGTGGTATACGAGTATATGATGTTGAGATATATATTTTTTTTAAACTTGTGTTTGGTATGTAGTCTCACCAAAAGTTTTTAATCCTTGTTACTAAGTACATCATCTTTCCTAACATTTTTGGGCACCCTCGTGCTTCTACCCTTCTGATGGAAAATTGAGCCTTCCATGGAAATTTGATAACCCATGTCAGAATGTGAAATCAGATGATGTTTCCTATTTGTCATGTGCATAGAATCTTAATTTTCCGTTTGGTTATTCATCTACCATGGCATATCTCGGTAGTTATGAGTATTTTGTTTAGAAGTTCATTGATCTACATGGTTTGGGTGGGCAACTAGCAGAATCAAACCAAGAAACCTTGGCTTGGTTAGGGCTACTTAATATTGAACTATCTATACGTTAATAAATTGAACATATTAAAGGATGGTGTTGGATTCATTAGCCAGTTTTGACTTTCGGTAGTTATGAGTATTTTGTTTAGAAGTTCATTGATCTGCATATATTGGACAGGTCTCAATACCAAGCCAACAGCGTTATGTAGGGTACTGGGAAAATACACTTTCTATTCCTAGGGGAGTTGATCATGGCCCTCCATCTGTGAACTCGCCTGAACCATGTAGCAGAGAATTGGTTCGAATTCGACTTTATGGCACGGTTAACACTGGCTCTGTCTTCTTTGTGGTCTCAGAGTTACAAGAGATAAGTGCATTCCACACTTTTGAGAAAGTAAATGATATACTAAATTAGAAGTGCATCTAGCTAGAAATCCCAAAATATAGGATGCTGGAAATCCCAAAAATAACTCAATGAAGATGGTCAACATAAAGACTTCACCATGTAGAATTGGTTTGTTGTTTATATATGTATGTATATATGTTAAAATGCTACTGGTAATGCTTATAAAAAAAATCTTGATTCTGTAGATTTTCTAATTTTTTATTGAGAGTTAACCATGGCTTGGATTTTCAGCTCTTTATTTATGGTTTTCTATATTGTAAAAATTGACTTGGAGAATGCATTATACTGAAAGTGGCACAACTTTTGTGCTCTTGCCATTTTCTTATTAATTTCAAGTGGGATAGCTTGAATTGTTATGTGATACCTGAGATCATTTAATAGTGTTCATGAGTCAATCATAATGTTTTTGAATTTAAGCTTGGTTATCTGCTGTGGTTTATGTAATTTGATTGTAGTTTCCTCACATTCATTTTAAATAGGTTCCTGGTCAGCGGTATTGTCCATCCATGGAAGTCTTTAAGAGTTGCTGCAGAGAAGTTAAAAAAGGTTGTGTGAGACCAAACAGCTCCCGATATTATCTCTCTTTTGTTGATCAATGTGGAGAGGGGAATCGATCAGAACCAGTAGAACCTCATCTGGTAGTCCATATGGACACAGAGAGTTCTGTACTGTACCAGAAAACCTGCCTCGACTATTGTTTTGAAAAACCAATAAAGGTGAGAAATTTATAATACATTCACATACGTAAAGAGCATTGTCCACCGACTATTGTTGTTGCAGCCGTTGTCTCACTTAAAGAGCAGGTGGAAGGGATACAGGAAATCAACCTGTCAGGTGGAGGGGATACAGGAAAAACCAATAAGTGTATACTATCAGATGTTTTGAAATGCCTTGGTGACAATAAAAAATATATGAGAGAAAGCACTCTGACTACTTTAGATGCTTGGCTTGTTGCTATTCATCTCGACAAAATAGTTGGGTTCCAATTTCTCTATTTTGTTTATGCATTAATTAATTTTATATATTTATCAAGCTTCTCTGATAAATTTTCTAATTCTGTTTATTTATTAGGTGCCTTACATCACTACTACTTTGATGGATGCGAAGCTTGGCACAGAAGAGCGCAAGGATCTTTTTGATTGGCTATCAAGACAACTTAGTGGATTAAACAATTTTCCTGATACTGTAAATCTGAATTATGTATTGTTTCAAATTGTTATGCTAGATGGATGTGACTTGTCAATGAAAACTTAGAATAGTCGTATTGTGTCGAATGTTAATGATTCAGTTAATTTGAATGATACTTTAAAATTATAGGTTTGTTATGGATTGAATGAATTATTAGGAATTACAGGTGTATTGTTTTCTTACTTTGGCGACCAATTTATTAGTCGCGACAAATAAATAATTTTTTTTCGCAAAAAATGACAATTGCCGACCAAGAGTTTTGGTCGCAAAAAATACATCTATTGCCGACCAAAACAGCTCTTGGTCGTGGAAACTCACTTTTGCCGACCAAAAGTTTTGATCGCGAAAAGTAACAAATGGCAACCAAATTTTTTGGTTGCAAAATGTGATAATTGGCGACCAAACTTTTTGGTCAAAATGTGACAATTGGCGATTAAGAAATTTGGTGGAAAAATATCACTTTCGACCAAAGTGTTTTAGCGACAAAATGAATTAGTCGCGGTAATTAAATATTTAGCGACCAAAAATTTAGTCGGCAAATCCAACTTTTGCCGACCAATCAAAATTTTGGTCGCGAATTACTTTTGCCGACCCTCAATTGGCGACCAAAGTAGCGACCAAAAAAATTGGTCGCGGATAACTTTTGCCGACCAAAATTTGACTTTTAGCAACCAATTTTTTTGTTGCCAAAAGTGTTAATTCTTGTAGTGTATGTTCAAAGGCTTGGGCAAATAAATTGATCAACTTAAAAATTGAGTTTGGACAACTCTCAACACAATTCAAGCTAGGTCAGAATAACTCTTCAACTTGAGGAAACCCATCCAAGTTGCCCCCGTACCTTTATGGAGATGTAGGTCATATTATTGATGTTAAAGGCTCATAGTAATACAGAAGAAAGGGAAAGGCTATGATGCACAACCCTATCATAAGAAAATTATAAATTTTTATAGTAGTATAATTACGAAGGGGAGCGCCATTCGAAAATTCTTAGTGACGAGTTTATATGGTTATATTATGAATAGATATTTTTTCGGTGAAAGAAAGTTATGCCATTTTGTAATTTATATTACAAATTTGTGTGATATAGTTGGAGGTCATCAGGTGACACATGAAAACCTCGGATTGCCTAGCATGGCTCGACTTGCTTCTGTGCCCAATCCATCTCAACTCATAAATAGGGTAAATTATTCAATATTTATGAAGTATCACGCGTCTGTACTCCTTAACCAATTATCATTCAATATATCCCTCATATTCCCCAATTACCCAACACAATACCTCACCGACCCACCTTCTCCACCAATTATGATATTATAGAATAGCACATATCTATACTCTAAAATTACTGAATAATTTCCCTATATATAGTACTTTAGGGCTTTGGTCAAGGAGGCACATAGCCTTCCCCTCAGAGTCCACATGGGTAAGCTCATCCCAAACACAAGCCTGTGGTAATACCCCTACATTAGCCAATGCACACCACTCGCAACTAGAGCCCAATCTCGTCGGTCCAGTTCAAGTTTAAACTACTATTTAGGCCTCGTTTGGAAATCTGCTTTTTAAGTAATGTTTTGACTTTTTTGTTAAAATGTGATGAAAAAAAATTAGTATATTTAGGATGAATTTTTAATTTTTTACGAAAAAATGTGCAAAAAGTAGAGAAAAAATGAAATATTTGACTTTTTGGTATGAGTTGTTGGCTTTTTAATTTTTTTAGTGACTTTTTAACTTTTTGGCTAAAAAGCCGCTTGCCAAACGAGGCCTTAATAAAGGAAAATGGATTCCTCTTCATGTTGAAAAAATGTATAAAAAATAGAAAAAATTACCAGTAAATCCTATATGGTAAAAAGTTAAACCATTTAGTCCTACAAATTTTCTTATGCACCATTTAGTCCCATTATCTACATCAGTAACATCAAAATATATTAACATCACAGTTCAATATATATTAACTACAAGTTTTCCGGATCAATATATTAACATCAAAATATATTAACATCACAGATCAATATATATTAACAAGAAGTTTTCCAGATCAATATATTAACATCAAAACATATTAACTACAAGTTTTCCAGATCAATATATATTTGTTGAACATTCAAAATTATATCAACAAAACATCAACAAACATCATGATCTGAATGTTTGATGATGATGTTGATGATGTATATTAACATCACAGAAACACCATTCGGAAACACCATTAATATCACATAAACAGACCAGACCAGACATCCCAAATCTCTCTCCCTCCTTCCCGCACGTCCCCGATCCTCACCCTCTCTCTCTCTCTCTCTCTAAACAAAAACAGGGGGTCAATGCGGTAACCAAAAACGGTTCCAAGTTCTGGGAACTGATCTCCGACGAGCATGGCGTTCAACTCGACGGCAAGTACAAGGCCCCCAAAGGAGAAGAACCGTCCGATTTCAACTTGAGAGGATCAACGTCTATTTCGATGAAGCCGCCGCCGGACGATACGTCCCTCGCGCCGTCCTCATGGATCTCGAGCCTGGCACTATGGACGATGATCGATCCGGTCCTCACTGATCGATCTTTCGTCCTGACAACTTCGTCTTCGGTCAGTCCGGCGCCGGCAACAACTGGGCCAAAGTCGAAGGGCAACAGTGGATATAACCAACAGTGGATATAACCAAGCAAATAAAACGCAGAAATATATGTGGGAGAAAGAATCAAAGCAATAAGCAATGTTCAGATTTTAAACTTACAGGCATTGGTTTGCTTTTCGAACACTTTATTGTTATGCTTTTTGTTGAAGTTGGCCACGGCAAGGATTTCCCGTCTCCAAATAGCAAATGATTTCTTGTTTAGAATAAAACTTTTTGATGTTTGATGATGATGAATAATGTTTAATGTTGAAGAATAATGTTTTAAGTTTGATGTTTAATGTTTAATGTTGATGATGAATATTGTTTAATGTTTGATGATGTTTAATGTTTAATGTTGATGATGATGTTTAATGTTTAATGTTTGATGATGATAAATAATGTTTAATGTGATGTTTGAAGTTGTTTTGATGATGATGATGTTGTTTTGATGATGATGTGTGTGATATTTAATGGTCATTAACATTGTGATAGGACCTAATGGTTCATAAGAAAATTCATAGGACCAAATGGATCACAAGATACAAATTTGGGATTTATTGGTGCATCCCCCTAAAAAGAAAATATATTAAAATGCATAAAAATATTTTGAAATATGTCAAAAATATATTGCGATTATAAATTTTTAGACGAATTACACTAATAGTTCCTATAGTTTGGGTTTTGTGTCACTTTGGTTCATGATCTTTCAATTGTGATACATGTAATCTTGAATTTTGAATTTCATTCTAAATAAGGATAATTAAAAACATCATTTCTTTTGTAAATGGAAAATGTTGCATTTCAATGACAAAGCCGTCAATTTAATAAAATATAAATTATTTTGACCAAAAGATATCAAAAAGTTATTTTTGAATTTTTAAAAATTATTTCTACTAACCAAAGATAAAATTATATAAAAATAATAATTTTTTTACATTTTTATTTTTTACCAAATTAATTTTTAGTATGTATTTAGATGATAATTATGTAATAAGTGATTATTTTTGTTAATATTTTTGAATGTTTATCATGTAAAAGCATCCTCATCAAACTAGTTAAATTTTTGTTATATTTTGGTTTAAAGGTTATTTTTTATATTTTGGCTATACACATTTCAAATATACTCTCTGACTAACTCTCTATTCTTTTTTCATGTTATTTAAAAATTATTTTTATTAATTATAATTAAAATTATTTTTTATAAACTCCACAAAACTAATTTCAAAACATCAAAAAGCAATATAGTTTAATGTTTGCCTAGTCCAAACCACTAGCTACATTTGTTGAGTCAAACCCACAAAAATTAAAATAGCTAACTTAATAGTTAGTTTGATGGAATTAAAATTTATAGTTTGTTTAGAAAGTCCAAAATAATTCAAAAAATCAAAAAGTTATCCAAAAAGTAAAAAAGTCATTATTATTCACAAATAAAAAATATTAAAAAATATTTTATATAATTTTATAATACAAAAGGTTGATGGATGCTGCCAGCCGTACTTGTGAACCAGGAAAGCCATTATACACTTTTTGGGCCAAAAAAAAAATTACATATGTAAAGGATCAAAGTTTGATGGTAATTTTGGGCCCTTGGGAGCCCACTAAAGGTTCCGTTTTGATAATTCGAACCGTTCAATATGTAGAACTCGTGAGTAATAAATGCCTGTAAAAAATTATGTTAATCGGATATCGTTAACTATATGATCAAATCAGTTTTGTATAAACAAAACGGATGGTGTGATAGTTAACTGTTGAAAAAAACTAATCCAATCATCTAGCTATCGATATCCGATCAATGTGATTTTTAATAGGCATATAATACTCGACGAGTTGTACATATTGAACGGTTCAGATTATTAAAATGGGACCCATGGTGGCCCCTATGGACCAACCATCACTGTCCAAATACTTTGTCCCGAATGAGGCAATTATTTTTCTGGGTGAAACATGCTGGGCACGGGCAGCGGTACAACCACTTAACTTTCTTTCATTATACACTTTTTTTTTTATACAATTTTTTATTACACATTTTTTTGTAAAAAGACAAAAATTTAATCCAAATATTCATATTTTTTTCCTCAACCTTTTAGTCTAAAAAGACAAAAATTACATTTATTTAAGACACCCCAAACAACTCCTATTTACTTAAAAATAACTAGTTTGGTGGAGATGCTCTCATAGATGGTTCTTTTTATTGTTGACATATATTTTTTTATGGTTATTTTGTAATTGATGGTTATTACGTTTTTAGTGTGTAATCGATATGTTTATTATATAAAATATTTTTAGTTTTGGATTTTTTAATTTAATAAATTGGTTTAATAATGACATCAAAATTGTTGTCATATTTGACTTTTGAAAAAACGAAAACTAATTTAATGAAAATAAATATAAAAAACAAATTAATTTTAAAAAAATTATTTATATCCTTCCAAAAGATAAAATTGTATAGAAATGATGTGTTTTAAAAAAAAAAAAAAATTCACTAATTTAATTTTTAGTTTCTTAGAAAAAAATTTGAAAATAAATTCTGAAAACTAAACCAAACAGAATTATGAAACCAAGAAATTATCAACATTATTAATTAAAAAAAATGTCATTACATTTCAAACAATATACAAATTATCTAATATAAAATAAGTTGTATGACAACTTTGCCTTTGAAATGGACTGTTTGCAAAAGATACATCTTTGATTGTTCTTATTTAAAACAAGATTCAAAATTCATAATTAAATATATTATAATTGACAAGTCAAAAATTAAAGCGATACAAGTCTCTAATTACAAAAATTGTTATTGTAATTCACCCTAAATTTGTTGACCTGTTGTGTTGTTTATTGACAACCCTTAAAGCTATGATTAGCAATACCTTTTTCTTTTTCTTTTTTTTTTTTCTTTTTTCTTGAAAAGAATATACACCTAATTATAAAAAGGGAACAAACCCTAATCTCTCTCATCGTTTGTTCTCTAAGATCTCTCAGCTCTTCAAGAAATTTATGGCTTTTTATTAAATTTAGATTTCTTCAGGAAAAATTATAAAGCAAAATTTCAGGTTTATTCTAGTTTTGGAGTGGGGTTCGGGCATACTCTTGGGCCGGGTTTCGAGCCCTAACCTCTGGCCCATCCAAACGCGTCTCTTTATTTTTTTTTTGGTAGAAATTGAAAATGTCTACCATGCAATTATAAGTTATCAATGGTTGCCAGTTCAAAAAAACGTTATCAATGATTGCCAGTTCAAAAAAACGTTATCAATGATTGCGAAAAACATACGTCATCAATTTTTTATATTAAACCAAAATAGTTGGGATCTTAAAAGTCATAATAACACAATAATTTGTAGTCAATTGGTTTAGATATTAATATTTTGAATAAATTACACATATTTCTTAAGTTTTGGAGAAAATATACTAATCTTATAATATTGACATAATTATATTGACCTCCTAAAAAAATTTAATTCACATAATATTTAGCTTTTTTTTATCAATAATTTATGAGTTAAACGAATGAAAAAAATAATATTGTCATCTCATTTATACTTAAATATATATTTTTCTTGTGTATTTTTATATTTTCACATTATTTGTATTAGTTTCGGTCTATTTAGTCATACAAAAAGGAAAATTAATGTAATTTTTTTATTCTAAAATTATGAACCTACTTGTATTTTTTAAAAATTTCAAAAGAGATCAGTATAATTTACCTTTAACGTTTTATGTAATCATTCTTTAGTAGAAGAAAGAAAATTTAATGAAGAGGCCTGTTGGTGCAAATTCATTAATGAAAAGTAGACGTATTTATTTTCTTTTTTTATGTCATCATTTTTTGTTTTTTTGCTTTCACTTTCGTTAGAAACACGTATGTCTAATTTCCTTTCCATTTCCACTCAAGAGACCTTCTAGGTATTTTCCATGTTGACTTTTGTTTATGTTTCTGTCATGTTGTGTTCTTAAGACTTTGTTGGCCATTTTTAGTTATGTCTAGACTATTATTAAACTCCATTCTTTCCTTTCCAAAAGATTAATCTCTATAGATGTAAATAATTATAAAAATATATTCATGTCTATTGAACAAGTTCAAGAAGTGTTGTGGTCAACCCCATCAACTCGCATGACTTAGGGTTCGTTTGAGAACAGACTAATTTAGTAATTTTTTTATTATTTAGCTAAAATATGAGCTAAACAAATTAGTATGTTTGGGATGACTTTTTGACTTTTTACAGAAAGATGTGCAAAAAGTAAAAAGAAAAGAGAATCTTTGACTTTTTGGTATGAGTTGTTGACTTTTGACTAATTTTAGTAACTTTTTGACTTTTTGGCTAAAAAGGAGCTTCCCAAACGAGGCCTTATTTATTGTTTCAATTTTTTAGGATCCTAGTGTATGTTTGTTTTTGAATTAATTACGCTTAGCACCTTACACGTTTATCAAAATCTTATTTTGATCTTTCCATTTTAATTGTGATAGTTTATCATTTATGATAATACTGCTAATTGTAGGCCCATACTTCCAACGTCGTTCCCTGATCACTAAGCCCACCGGAGTACCTGCACAAAAGCCCACCGGGGAACGGGAGTCCCCCAGCGAACCCTCCGACGGTCAAGTTAGAAGAGAGAGGGGTTAATAACGAATGATAAGAGAATAACGATAGGGCACTTAACCTTTTTGTGTCTTAGAAACCTCCTTATATCCTTTATCCATTATTTTCTTGTCCACTCCGACCTGTCATGTTGGCCAAAAGTTTACGCTCTAACTTACTTTGTTCATGGTGAGGCTGCCTGCTCCGATGTGAAGGGATTATCTCATTTAACGCTATAGGGGCTTCATTAATTGCTGATGTGTGGTGCAATAACTCTGCAAGATTTTTATCTGCTTACGTTGCTGGTTCTCCTCTTGGTGTAACGTTGAGTTCCAGTAGTGTTGGGCTTTAGTGTTTAAATCGTATATTGGGCTTTAAGTGGTCGGCCAAAAACCTCTATGGGCCCACCGATGTCAATTTACACTTTAAATCAAATTGTAATATCAAATTTTCGTCAATCTAATGTTAACATATGACAATTTTCTCGTCTCATTAACACTGCTAAACTATCAATTTTACTTTATCCATATGTTGTTTTTATTTTTTATGTTTCTTAAAATAAAATTAATAATATATATATATATATATTTTTTTTTTTTTTTTGAGATGGCATCGTTTTATGACACAATAGTTTTCAAAAAGTGGGTCCCGGTCAGTTTGAAAATCTGAACCGTTCAATGTGTAGAACTCGTCGAGTACTACATGCTTGTAAAAAATCACGTTGATTAGATATCGATAGCTATGTGATCAAATCAATTTTGTATAAAAAAAATGTACGGTGAAAAATTTAACTGATGATAAAAAACTGTTTTGTTCACGTAGCTATCGATATCCGATCAACGTGATTTTTTACAGGCATATAGTACTCGACGACTTCTACACATTGAACGGTTCAGATTATCAAAACGGGACCCGTGGTGGGCCCCCTCGGGCCCAACAGCACGGTCCAGTCCGATCCCGAACTGGACAGAAGCCACGACTTTTCAAAAATTGGTCCTAAAAATGAATTGTTTTTAGAAAAAAAAACAAATTCCAAAAAAAATTCGCAATCATTTTGTCAAATAAATTTTTGATAAATTACATTGATCTCACCTAAAGTTTAGAGAAAATACAATAAGCTTTACAAATTTGGTATAATTACATTGAGCTCCCCTAAGACTTTAATTCATATAATAATGGGAAATTTTTTTTAAGATCCCTAATATTAAGATTTTATAAGATAAATACATACAATATTTTCATAATAATTAAGGTTCCTCAACATTTTTTATAGAGAAAATTCGACTCAAAGAAATTTTGCCCGATTTAGAGAAATTTTGTCCCAACTTAGAGAAATTTCAATTTTCACATCGAAATTTATCATACCAAATTTCTCTGAGTCGGGACTGAAATTTATCTGAGTAGGGTGAAATTGCTCTAAATTGGAAAAAATTTCTCTGAGTCGAATCTTCTCTATAAAAATGTTGAGGGATCTTAGCTAATAAAAACAATATCTTGAATCTCTCTTACTACACAAAGTTGGAGAGTGATGTTTCACTAATTTTTCTTATAATTAATTGGGCCCCCCTTTTCACCATAAATTCGTTAGTTATATGAATGAAAAAATAATGTGGTCATCTCTTTTATATTGAAACATATATTTTAATTTGTGTATTCTTGTGTTTTCACACTAGCTGCATTATTTTATTTTTTTTATCTCTTTAACATTTTTAAAATAGAGGTCAGTGTAATTTACCCATAAATCTTCTATTTTGAAAAGTGAAAATTAAAAAATAAAAAATAAAAACGCAACTAAACATGCCTTTTGAGGTTGCATTTGGAACTTAAATATTTCTCTTTTCCCACAAAAAATCTAAAATTCAACTAAAATAATTAATGTAATCTTATTGAGTATAGAACTAAAAGAAAATATTTTTTTTTTTAAAAATATTTGTAAAGAGGTCAGATGTATTTCTTTATATTCGTATGCAATGAGGTCAGATGAGTCCTCATCTATCATGGAATAATTAAATAGTAGTAACATTTTTAATGTTTAATTTTTAATTTTTTTTAATTATTTGAAACTATTTGCTTTGCTTTATTAGAAATTGACATTTCACACGCACACTCAGCTAACACGAGCGGCATGGTCTCATTTCTTTCTCATTTTCACTCGTCTTCATCAATATTTCTTTGTCATTTCCACATTCTCTTCATCAATATTTCTTTCTCATTTCCACTCATCTTCATCAATGTTTCTTTCTTCCCTTTCTAGAATGTACCTTATCTTATAAATTTGCCATGTATATCCATTTATAATTTTATTTAGACATATATTATTATTTTTTTAATCTAAAATCTAAATTTTTGTTTTTTATTTGAACTGAAGTTGAGTTTGGCAATTTTTTTTTTTTTTTTTTTACCAAGTTTGTTTTTGGTTTTTGCTTTTTTAGGATTAGAAAAAATTGTTAAAAAAAACTGATACGTTTGACAAATACTAAAGAAATATATATATATACATATATTTGGAAATTTTAGGTAAGTTGATATAATTTGTCTTTGATAATTTTTTTTTTTTTTTTATAGATGTTTTCAAAAATTTTAAAATTTTCAGATTCTTCTAGAGTAGAACTTGAAAACTAAAAGGATTTAATGCAAATTTTTATAAAATATTACTAAAGCCAGAAAATAAATGGAAAAAAAAAAAATGTGACTTTTTAACATTTATCAAAATAGAATGAATCTAGTTTGTCCGTTTGTTGTTTTTAACAATTGTGAGGTTAGTAAGTTGTAGTCAAATGGAGGGGTTTGGTTGGTTATTGTAAATGGATAGACAAAAATAAAAAATAAAAAATGTATTTTAATAGCTTCTTGTAATAAAGGGGAGAATTTTTAGTGTGGTTTTGAATAACTATTTTTGCATAGGTATTAATAATCTTGAAATATTTAAATAAATTATCATATCTACATTAGAACTATTTTTATTGCTTTCTCCTTATGAGGGACAAAAAAAAATGATTATTTTTATGAGAGAGAAAAAAAGAATAACTCTTTTCTTTAAAGGGCATTTATTCATAAATTGCTCTTCACCTACTTATATTTCACTTAATTCAAATTATTTTCTTATGTTTCAATAAGTTCTATGGATAATATAGTGTGAATGTTTTGTGATGTGAATTGTAAAATATGAATATTCACATTATCAATTACTAAGCGTTTAAAAAATATTTGTAAGGATAAAATTATCTATAAAAATACCTTAACTATGATAATTACGATTTAGTGGATCAAATGTCCAAATAATAAAACTTATTAGAATATAAAAATATGCTATGTACTAATTGGAATATCAGTAGTTGAAAAAGGATTTGCTAATAAAACCCCTTTCTTTAATTATAAAATATATAATAAAAATACCTTTCTTTTGATATAACTAAGAGAGATGAGTTATGATGAAATTTTATTTAGTTAGAGAGTCCCCTCTTTGATAGGATAATATAAAGAGATAAAAGAAAAAAAGAGTTACACTTTTTTTTTGATATGACCAAGGAAGTGTTAGAGAATAATAATTGTACGTGGGAGAAATATTTTTCGCCTTCCATACGCCTTACTATCAAGCTCGTCTTGCTCCGAATGAATTCGAACTCATTGTGAACAGAATAAAGGTGAGTTACCCAGCGGGTAGTTTGTCGAAAAACCCCCCCGACGGTCAAGTTAGTTCACTTAAGGAAGAAAAAAGAATGCATAGAGAGAGAGAGAGAGAGAGAGAGAGATGATGTGGCTAAAGTTTGCTTACCCTTTTTAGAGTCTAGTCTCGCCCTTTATCTAGGTTGGCCTTGTAGCCTAAGATTGTGCACACACTATTTCTATCGTCCTTTGCAGGACGCATGTTTGTACTGCTCTCTCATTTCTTTACACGTATACGCATCAATACTGCTAAACAGTATTGGTCAAATCGCCAAATGGTATTGACACTTACCCAGAATGGATTCCTCTCCTTATGCCATTAGACCATGTAAAGCACCCCAACCGAGCAAACACATGTGTCATTCTCAAAGTTCTAGCTTAGAACAACCTTACACTGGGCTGAATCAGGCCGGTTTCTCAATCGGCTTTGGGGCTCGGTCAATCCCACAAAGGCATTCTACTCTTGGATCAATCGATGCCCCTCACAACCACACTAGTCCCACAGCTCGACGAAGCTCGGCTAGGACCCTCACTATTCGCTATCTGCATTGCTCTCGCATTAGCTCGGTTAAGAGCTTTAGCTTGGTCTTAGGCAGCGATCTCATCTTGATCTAGCCTGATTCATATTTGTGACTTATTCCTTGTTCAGCACAATCCGTGTTGACGGCCTAATTCCATCCTAGCCCGGTCCATCACCAAAGCTAGTGCTTGGCTTGGCCCACAATCCACGTTCACTACCCAACATGATCCAACATCTTAGACAAGCAAATCGGATTGTGCGGTCCAAAACCAAGGTCCGTGTTAGGTTTAGCTCGGTTCATTTGTTCAGCACAAATTCCCTCTCAATAATGAAAAGTTTTTTCTTTGTTATCTATATCTATATCATTATATAAAATCAATTCTTGAACTAATATAGATAAAGTCGATTCACGTGGGTAATTGTTAATTTTTTTATGCCCTATCTAATTGTTTCAATTGGTAATTGTTTCACACACGCAGTGTATGTCAACCCTTGTAATAATGTAAAAAGAGTACTTGGCATGAGACAAAAAAATCAAAGTCTAGAGAGATAGCAAATGACAGAGGTATACTTTTACATCATTTTTGTATATTTCACTCTCTTTTTCAATTTGATCACGATAGTAATATGGACTAGGTAATATTTTAATTTTATTTACTTACAATAATATTTTTAACTACTTTTTTCTGAAAATTATTTTGATTGATAATCTTTTTATGCTTGTATTTTTTTCTCAAACTGCCTACCTTTTGAGCCACCAAACCAGTGTGAATGTCGGCATCAAAACATTATATTTTAGTGGTTTGTAATTTTTGTAATTGAAAAACAGACAAATAGACAAATAAAAGAGAGAACTTTCTTAGTTGCTACACTCGTGGAAAAAAAATACACCTTTGTCCCTATATTTTCTCTTCCACCACCAGATCCCTCTCCATCTCATCCTCAACTTCACCTTCCACCACCACCACCAAACCCCTCTCCTCCAGCGACTTCAAACATGGACCGCCACCTCCACGAGGTAATCATAAAAGGCGACCTTCCCACCTTTTGCAGACTCATCGAACAAGATGAGAATTTCATCCAACAAACAGTTCCTGAATCATTAAACACCACACTACACTTAGCTGCCCGATTCGGGCACACGGAGTTGGCAACGGCGATTGTGAGGTGGCGGCCGGAGATGGTAGCGGCGGAGAACAGAGAGATGGAAACACCTTTGCATGAAGCATGCAGAGAAGGTCAAGTGGAGATTATGAGGATGCTTTTGGAGACTGACCCATGGGTGGCTTATAAAGTGAACAAGTATGATGAGAGTGTTCTATTTGTGGGGTGTGAGAAAGGGAGGCTTGAAGTTGTGAAGCATCTCTTGAGCTTTCCATGGCTGCTCATGTTGGAGTTGGATATGTTGACTAGTTCCCTCCATGTTGCAGCCTCAGGAGGGCATACTGGTAATTTTACTACGTTCACTACAACTTATATATGAGTTTTAATAACCAAACTTTTTCATCTCCAAAAAGAAAAAAAATTATTGCAAAACTCATTGGGAGACTAATTCTTATTGTCATATGAGTCATCATTAAAAGGTTATAAAAATCAAAAAAATAAATTTGGCCATGAAATTTTAAAAATATTACTAATAAATATACTTTTAGAGATAACAATTTTATACAAAAAAATTTACTTTTTTGAAGCAAAAATTTTGATCTCAAAAAGATAATATTTATCATTAAATATCTAATTTTGTTACTAAAAATACCACGACACTTTAGTTTGTCCCTAAAAATTGATTTGGTCCTTAAAATTTTTGTCTCTAAAAATATAACTAATTTGAGTAATATTATACAAACACAAAAATTATTTGAAAACTTCATCCAAAATGATGCGGTTGACTTGTACTCATTTATTCCAAACAAAGACTTATTATTATAAAAATAACAATGATTGAGACTTCTTTTTTGGGACCCCACAATCACATTTGGATCTCAACCATTGATCTCGTAATCCTCTTTGGATCTCAATCATTGATGGTATGAACCTTACACATACATAAGTAAGTCTCATATATACATTAATGATTGAGATTCAAAAGGAGTTATGAGATTCAAAAAATGAGGTCTCAAGCATTTTTCTTATAAAAATGCCGTTGCTATATCATTTTTGTATATAAAATTTATGTTTAAAAATCATTTTTCAACTAGTTTATTTGCTTTCACTTTCATTTTTCCAAAGTAAAAAAATGAAAAAAAGTTCTAAAGACAATACCAGACAAGTTCTCAATTTTATACATCAACTCCATTACCTTCATCCAGAAGTAATTCATAAAACCTTCTGCCCACAGCAAATCATGTACAACTAAAAGTTCGAAGCCTTTTTTTTTTTCCCCCCACGGTATAGTGAAATTAATTATAATTTTTTAATTACATGTGGAAGATAAGCGCATTACACCCATAACTTTTCGTGCAATTCTTGGCTTCTATTGTCAAGAAAGTGGGCTAAACAATTTTATTTGTCTACTTGCACAGAAAAATTTTACAAGAGGAAAATTCTAAGGTATTAGAAAAATATCCAGAAATTTCTTATCTACGGTGTACGTTCAAGCTTATGATCATGTTGTACCTAAAAAAAAGCTTATTATTATGGGACATATCTTGAGCGAATCTTTGACCATTGATTTTAACTTCTGAGAATTTTTTTTTTTTTTTTTTTTCTCATTTGTTTACAAAAATTCCAAAGACAAGGGTGTGTCCATTACATATGTGAGGCCACCCCTTGTCTTGATACACAAGAGTTAATAAAATTATAAGTAAGTAACACAATTTTTTTTTTTTTTTTAATGATCGGGTGTCTGGATTAGTTTGCGCATACATTGACTAATTTCGGGACTCAAGCAAAGTATCTCTCTACGTGGATCGGGCAAATCTCAAGTATAATCTGTCATCATGGCCCTAAGCAGATTGCTCCTAATAATGAGAGTTAAACCTAAGATCTAGAGGAAATACACCTCTAAGTTCCAAGTTGCACCCAGTAAACCAATCTTTTGGAATTCAAGTAACCCACCACAATTGATAATAATTTATTTTTTCTCAAATAATAAGTTGCAATATTTAGCCCACTAGCCAAGAGGCTTGGGTCCCCAAAATTTAAAATGGAGAAATTCATTTTATGGTTTAGAATTACTATGTAGTCATTTAACTTTAGGCCTTTAGATTTTTCTTTATTTAAGGTGGTCAGTCATAAATTATCAAAATTAAAAATAATGTGATGAACTTAGATTGGAAAATAATTACTCCAAGTTTTGATAGGAAAAGAATATCCATCAACCATGTTGAGGCCTATGAATACCTCTTTTAAGCTATATTTAGATCATGAATTTAAAAAAAAAAAAAAGAAAAGAAAAGAAAAATATGGGTAAACTGTGAATTGAAGAATCCTATAAGCTAATAATTGTAGAAAAAGAAATTTACAACCACATACTTGGGGAAGAAAGCATAAATCATTTTATCACAAGCTCAAAAAGTCATAAGGTCCTGTTTTTATGTCAATTCATTTACGTTGTGTTTGGTTGAAAAATCTGAAGAGAGATTTAAAAAATAAAAGAGAAAATGTTTGTGAAATTAAATAAAACGTAAGTATATTTTATTCATATTTCACTTATATTTTCTCTCTCCATTTTCAAATCTTTTCCCAAATCTTCTAACTAAAACAACATTAGATGATGTGGCCCTTGGACTCCAACATGCATGTTTTTTTCCACACGTTATATATGTTCGTTCACACACAAAATCTACGGTTGTATAGTCCACTGGCTAAATTTTCCACAATGAAAATTATTATACAAAGTGTGGTATCATTATCTCATATGATATTTATTGAATTAAACCACAAACATGTAACCTCACACTTTATTGATACTCATGCTCGTTTAGTTACGCTCCGTTTATTTACGGAGAGAATATTTTTTTAGAGAAAATATTTTTTTATATTTGATAGTGGTGGTGGTGGTGGTGGTGGGACAAAAGAGGAGGTGAAAGTGGTGGCGGCGATGGCCGTAGTGATGGTGATAGTGGATGTGGTAGTGTGGTCGGAAAATATTTTTTATCTTTTAAAAATGAAAAACACTTTCTGTTTAAATAGGTTTGTTTTTCATTAGCCATAAACTTTTGTTTTTTATCATACTAAATGCTAGAAAATACAAAAATATATATATATTTATTTTCTATCAAAACAAACAGAGAAAATAGATAGTTAAGAAATTATAATAATTATATAATATTATGGTAATCAACAATACTCTTAAAAAATCCAAAACATTCCAAAAAGATCTTTTAAGTAGTATTAGCATTACAAAACAATGCCTAGGATAAGGTGGTAAAAAAATATAGTTTGCGTACTGTAAAGAAAATTATATATATGTTTATTTTCAGACTCAGTGATATATAAAAAGATTAATTAAAAAATACATGACACTGACAGAGTTTTCTTAGATATTCTAATAAGCTATCAAATAATTAAATTCAAAAAGTAAAAATCTAATTTTTAAGCTAAAATAATACTACTCTTATTGTTATGTGGGTAGGTCAATGCATTAACTACCTCTTAGCTTCTTTTGGTCATAAGACTATGTAGTTCTGCATTGTTTGTTTCAACATAAAAACAAAAAAAACCAAAAAAATTGAGAAAATATTTTTTTTCCCAGGCATTTTTAAAAAAAAAAAATTCTTTAAAAATTGTGTGATCCTAAAACTAATAAAGCTAGTGGTGAAAGTAGTACCGTCAATGATGGAAAAGGTTAGATGTAGGGGTGAGTAGAGGATATACCGATCCGTCAAAACCGACCGAACTGAACCAATCCGCCGTATTTTGGACGGATGCGTGATGACGAGCGGACGGTTGCGAATTGATTTTCTCCAATCCGCCAATTTGGCGGACGGATGGCGGATTTGAGATTTCTTTGGCCGCAATCGAACCGCCAAACCGCAAGCACTCCTAATAATTTATAAAACTTTATGTTTTCAATTTGTTTAAATATTTTGTTTGTGTTTTCAATTGAAAAAGAGTTTAAATATTCTGTTGAAAAAAAGTTTTCAACTTGAATATATTTTTTGAATTGAAAAAAATAAACGTATTATTTATCTATATTTTTTGGTTTTTAAATTTAACTCTAAGAATAATAAATATAAAATATGATATATGCTGGTTGGTTTTTGTTTTCAAAAACATATATAAATGTAACAATACACAGACATACAATATCTACTAATGCCCTGTTCATGGTTTTGGTAGTTTGAATTGTTATTCTATTTTAAGAACCACAAATTGTAATACTTTATGTGGATGAATCATGCTGTGATTATAATATGTGGATGAGCCATGCAGTGATTGTGATATTCTAAAGTTTCAAACTTTCTTTTTTTGGATGAGACATACAGTAATTGTAATAGTTTTTAGGTCATTGACTGTAATACTTTCTTTTCTTTCTTTTTTTTTTCTGAGAAAGTGCACAAGTTGAATTATGTTGAAAATTTATAAAATCTTAAACCGCCAAACCGATTCGCATCCATCTGCCAAACCGCCAATCCGCTCAATCCATATACGCCGGATTTGCGAACGGATGCGGATTGATTTTCTCCAATCCACCAATTTGACGGACGGATGACGGATTGGAGGTTCCGTGGCCGCAACCGATCTGCGCCTACCCCTAGTTAGATGTTGATGGTGTTGTTTACGATGACAGTGGTATATGGTAAAAAGTAGATGACAGTGGTATATGGTAAAAAGTAAGACTCTGTCTATCTTGTTATATCCGAAAAATATTTTTCACCTTAAAAAAGTGAAACATTTTCTCCTCAAAACAAATTGACTTTCATTACAAAAAAAAAAAATTTATTATAAAAAAAAAGAAAAATAAAAAAAAAAGGATTGTTTGACTCTTGTAATAAAATAAATATTGAGTTTTTAATTTTATAAATTTAAACTCTAATGATTTAATTTATTTTTAATTTAAACTATTTACTTATTTTTGTTAAGTAAAACTGACAGAAAAAGAGTATTCTAACTATTAAACTCAATATATGTGTACATGAAATATCTAAAGTATCTTTTTTCATTGAGTTTAATAACGAAAATATTTTTTTTCTATTGGTTTTACTAAGCGAAAATAGACAAATAGTTTAACTTGAAAATAAACCAAAAGATTACAATTTAAATTGATAAAATAAAAAATACAAAATTTATTTTGTTATAAAGGTCAAACTCTAGAGTTTTTGTTGTTTTTTTTTTTTTTATAATAACCCCATCTTTTTTTTTGTTTATTTTTGTTTTTTAAATCATACCGAACGCTAAAAAAATCATAAAAGGTTATTCAACTAAAATAAACAAAATGTTAGCGCTGGTTACTTTTATGGCAGTCATTCACAACCTGAGATCTTTTGTTTCCAAGTCCGTATACTCCTTTGTTCCAAAACATTTACATCCATTAAATCATATTGAGATGATTACTCGTATCTCCAAAATTTTCAATAATTTAGTGATTTGAGTGTTTTAAAACAGAAGACAGAGATTTGGGAACCGAATACTTGATTCTTATTCGCTAGTGTCCTAATTTTTGCAGAGATAGTGAAGGAAATACTGAAAGAACGCCCTGATTTCGCCTCCAAAACAGACAGCCATGGATGTTCACCATTGCACCTAGCTTGCAGCAAAGGTCACCTTGAGATAACCAGAGAACTCCTCAGATCAGACTCAGATCTCTCTTCTTTACAGGACCATGAAGGTCGAACTCCCCTCCACTGGGCAGCCATCAAAGGTCGAGTAAACATTGTCGACGAAATACTCTCCATGAGCCTTGAATCTGCAGAGATGGTAACCAAAAATGGCGAAACAGTTCTTCACGTGGCTGTGAAAAATAATCAGTACGAGGTGCTGAGGTACTTGGTCGAGACGCTCAACATTACGAGGCTGGTGAACTTGCCAGACAACGATGGCAATACGGTCTTGCACCTTGCAACTGCTGGGAAGCTCACTACTGTAAGATCTCTTAAACTTATGCTTCATTTGTTTCAACATAAAATATTTTTCAAAATATATTATGGAGAAAGTGATTTCCTATATTTGGTCATGTGACCTTAAAATTAATGTGCTACTATGGCGTTGGTGTGTGTTTGAGCGATGCAGTGGTACACTGGTAGTGGTGGTTGTTAGGGAAGGCAGACTTAAAATCGTTTTCTGCCCAAATAATTTTTTTTAATATTTTGATCATGGAAAACGTTCCCTCTTGACTTGCACCAAAAATTGCAAAAAATATTTCGAAAACAAGTAGTGTTTTAATATATTTCTCTTGTTTGTGTTTTTCCTTGGGGAGAATAGATGGTCATCTACCTCCTCAAGCTTGGCCTAGATGTAAATGCTCTCAACCGCAAGGGATACACAGCTCTAGATGTAGTTGAATCCGATGCCAGCAACTCTGGCGCGCTAGCCATTGTACCAGCATTGCAAGAAGCTGGAGCAAAGAGATGTGATCAGCTGCCCCCCAGCTCACTGGAAATCCAATGGATCACCGAACCGGCCTCCTCCAGAAGATCACACGATCACACTAACATCCCTTACTTGCCGTATTCAAGGCCGAAGAAGACTTCAGAATCTCCGGGACAGGGCCAGCGTCGCCGGCACCGGCACCGGAGAGCGAAGCAGATTGAACACCAAATGGAGGGTCTACGAAATGCCCGGAACACAATAACTGTTGTGGCGGTTTTGATAGCAACAGTTGCATTTGCAGCTGGTGTAAACCCTCCCGGTGGCTTTAGCCAAGAGAGTGGGAAGGCTATAATGGGTAAACAAACACCTTTCAAGGTCTTCATGGTGTGCAACATTGTGGCATTGTTTTTGTCACTAGGCATTGTCAATGTTCTTGTGAGCATTGTTCCTTTCAGGAGAAAGTCCATGATGAAACTACTAGTAGTGACCCATAAGGTCATGTGGTTGTCTACTTTGTTTATGTCATCGGCTTACATTGCTGCCATATGGACAATTATGCCGCACGATAAAGGGACAAGATGGGTGTTGGTGGAACTTGCGCTTATTGGAGGAGGGTGCACAGTCGCATTGTTTTTGGGTCTAGGAGTGATGTTGACAATGCATTGGCGTAGAAAACGGGAATGGAAGACAAAGGAGAGGAACAAGAACAAGGATGGAAGCCCCAACAGTAGCATCAGTCGGGTTGAAGAGATGCGGATGATTAAGAAGGGCAGTCGAGAATCTAGCAGTAACTCGGACGTCGATAGCTCAGATCAAGGAGGTTATCACTTGTATTAGCTGTAAATGATTCATGAATAACTTAGGAAATTAAATGGAACATTACTCTTCCAATGTATCACTGTCAAATCTTACAAGAGTTCTATTGTGTATTGGAGTACCACAATGTCAAATCTTATAAGTTCTCTATTGTAATAGTTATCATAAGTTACAATGTTTAGTAACACTACGTGCCAAGAGAAAGCATTACCTCTTCAGAATCTACACCCACTTGCAATCATGTCAAAATCACTTGGCATTGGAGAAATTACTTGGACACCTGCGGCTGCAAACTTCTCCTGAGAAATCCAGACAACTTTGCACTTGCAGCACGACCTCGTTCTAGACACTGAAGATAATCATCCACTGAGTACAGATTCAGCAAATTAGACATCATATCTCACAATTTAAATCAAATAAAAGTACTAAAAGTTCACTTAATTACTCATAGACAATTAATAAGCATATGACCTAAACATTGTGCAAGAACTAAGAAAAGAAAGTGCCGAATTATTATAAATTGACTGGAATGTGGAATACCACCAAACAACAGACCTACATTTATAAATAATAAAATAAAAGAAGAAGAAGTAGAGGCAATTTCCATGGAATACAAAAAAAATTATTTCCACAAAATAGAGGAAAACAGATTAATCCACCAAAACAAGTGGCAGTACCAAAAAATGAAAAGATGGCCTTAAGCAACCGTCTCTCCTTTCAGCAATCTCTGAAAACAACTCTCAAACCGAACCAAAAACTCTAATTGTGTCACCCTTTGGTGTAGAAATTAAGAAGAAAAAAGAGTGGGAAATTCTACACACACACACACACAGGGTACTCCTGAAATCTTCAATTAATTTCAAGAGTCATGCTAGAATACATATGGTGCATACTATATGCAAGTTATGGTCCATATTAAGGTTGGTTCCAAACCATTAGGGTATTATAAAGTTAGTCATTGTAGTGGTGGAGCCAACAAATTATCAAATCAAATTTGGTTACATCCCATTACGGTGTTTGGTTATGTCCCATTGTAGTGTTAGCTATGTCCCATTGTGGTAGCTTTTATAACGCTCAAATTGGTGTTAGTTACAACCTAATGTGCTATGGCTCAGATTCATTTCTTGTAAATCCACAGCTGAAAATGCACATGCATATGGTATGCACCTATTTTGGGGTGTGTACTAAAATTTCTGTTTGTTTCAATTATGCAATCAAAAGTAAGATCTTCATACTTTTTTTTTTTTTTGAAAAGCGTGGTTCCCCCATATATATTTTGTCTAAATATATATGACCACTGGCTAAAAAGGAAACAAATCTAATTTAAAAAAAGAAGGAAAAAAAAAAAAAAAGGAACTAGAATCCTAATGAAATTAAAATTGTTCTGAATTATTTTCCTTCGCCTAAAATAAAGCATACATTGATTCCTTGATCCCCAAGAAAACAACATTTTTAAGCCTCTTAGCCTACCGAATAAGCAATTGTGCACTGCATTTAACCAAATTATAGTTGTTGTCAAGCCTGTTTGGTTATGTTTTCATTTTTCAGTATTTTTTTATTTTTTATTTTATTTTTGGAAACAAAACAATAAAATGTTTGGAAAACACCCAGCATTTTTTTATCATTTTCATTTTTGTGCAAAAACAACTTTTGAAAATTCGGAAACAACTTCTTGGTTTTTCCTAAAAAGTGAATTGTTTTCTGAAAAATTTCTCAAAAACTGTTTTGCTTCAAAATAGTTGACCTACAAGCTTTCAATGTTTTCCAAAATACGAAAATAGAAAATAAAACCAATTAACTAAACCTTCTTGAATATTGAAGCAAACAGGTTGTGTTTCCCACACACTCATATTTTGTTGATTTAGGCAGCACTTCATATAAATTCTGTGGCAAACAAATAAGCAAGTAAAGACTTCTTCAGTAATGAAAGAACGAACCACCACAAAAAAATACAAAAAATAGCAAATGTTTCTTTGGATTTTGGATTTCTCAATGGAGAAGAGATGCAATAAATTATTTTATTTTATTTTTTAAATCCTAGCAGTTAAACCTGAAAACCAAACCAAATTGGTTGGGTTTTGAGACACCAATTATTCAGTGCATGAAACTGCATGTCCTGGACACCAAAAGATTCATCGTAGCTTTTTGAAAAACCCCTTACTAAAAAAAATTTCACTAATTAATCACTTTTTCAGTTGAGGGAGGCAGAAACTTCGATAGTATAACAGGTAGTTTTGACAATTAGTATTCCTCGAAGTTCCAATGTGCTTCTCTAATAACATAAACCAAACCAAACCAAGCCTTAAATCCCATCAAATGGGATCGGCTGCATGAATTCTTCTTCTCCACTCAACTCTATCCAAGGCCATTTCGTTAGTCAAATTAAGAAAATTCATATTTCTATTTACTACACTAGTCCACGTCAATCTAGGTCTATCTCTTCCCCTAATACTATCATCTATCATCACTGTATCGCATTTCTTCACTACTGCCTCTGTTGGTCTCTATTGTATATGACCAAACTATCTCAATCTATTATCTCTCAACTTATCTTCTATCAGTACAACTCCTACCCATTCTCAAATATACTCATTCTTAACTCTGATTTTTCTAATCTTACCACACATCCACCTTAACAACCTCATCTTAACAATACTCATCTTATCTACGTGTTGTTTCTTAGTTGCCCAACATTTCGTCCCATACAACATCGCTGATATAATAACTATTCTATAGAACTTCCCTTTTAGTCTAATGGGTACTCGTTTTTTGCACGGTACTCTAAACGCACTCCTTTACTTAAACCACCCCGCCTTAAGTCTATGGACCATATCCGCTCCAATCTCCTCAATTGTTGTGATAATCGATCCTAAATAACGAAAATGTTCACTCTTAGGTAGTTCTTGGTTCTCAATCTTCACTTTTCCTCTACTTCCATTGTGACTGTTACTAAAATTACACTCTATATACTCTGTCTTAGTTCTGCTTATCTTAAATCCTTTAGATTCAAATGTTTTTCTCCAAATCTCCAACTTAGTGTTAACTCCTTCTCTAGTCTCATCCACTAACATGATATCATCTGCAAAAAGTACACATCATGACACATCATCCTGAATATTGCGTGTCAACTCATCTATAACTAAAGCGAAAAGATAAGGACTTAAAAGTTGATCCTTGGTGTAACCCTACAGTAATTGAAAATTCACCTTGTCTCTCCAGCAGACAATCTGATAATGGTCACGACACATTCATACATATCCCTAAGCACATCAATGTAACCTTTTGTCACCACTTTCTTCTCTAAAACCCACTAGATTATATCCCAAAGTACTCTATCATATGCTTTCTCACAATCGATAAAAACCATATAAATGTCCTTTTTTCTTTTCTCTACACTTTTCTATTACTCTCCTTAAAAGATAGATTATTTCCATTGTTGACCTACCAAGCATAAACCCAAATTGATTTTCTGACACCTCTGTTATATCCTGCAATCGACGTTCCATCACTCTCTTCCACACTTTCATTGTGTGACACATTAACTTGATTCCTCTATAGTTGTTGCAATTTCGGACGTCTCCTTTATTCTTATATATTGGCACTAAAATACTCTTTCTCCACTCCTCTAGCATTTTCCTAATTAATAAAATCTTGCTAAATAACCTAGTCAACCAAATAACCCCCTTCTTATCCAAACATTTCCACACTTCAATAGGTATATCATCGGGTCCTAAAACCTTATTCGATTTCATCTCCTTAAGTGCAAACTCCGCTTCAAAATCCCTGATCCTACAATAGAACCTATAGTCCTGATTTTCCTTATTACTACTGCCTACTTCCTTCCCTTTTGACCTACCTCCATTTCCTTATTTAACAACTTCTCAAAATAGTTCCTTCACCTCTCCTTAATTGATAAAAATGCAGCATAACATGAATATGAAAGAGAATAAGGAAAGGAACATCTAACAGATACCTGACATTACACCATGTGTAACAGACGTAATTAGCCCATGTTCCATCGGCTCATCTCCCACCTGTAATGATGCTCCCGGAAGGACAGAGAGAATCGAGTTTGGGAAAACTAAATACACAAATGCCTTCATTTTCTGCCATCGCACACCATATACACGTTAATACAGGTATTCAGGTATAAAATTATAGAGTGAATCCAATGCATGTAGATTTAAAGACGTCAAAACTCAAAATTCTAAGGAACAAACAACAGTTATCTTTCAATATTCTGGTCATATTATAAACTACAAAATATACTCATTAATCTCCAAAAAGAATGAGTGCACAAGATGTGTAGAGGATTAAAAGGTAAATTATGTTTCGCAGTTCTATGGGACTCTCTGTTTTTTGCCTATGTTTCATATAAAAGTATCTCACAAGAGTAAAACCATTAATACAAAACAGTGCATAACTTACAATCAATTATATTTTAGCGACAATAGTCAAAAAACCTCATTCACAACGAAGAACAAATTTTCATTTCCTTTAATGCACTTGAAGCATTAGTGGAAAACCAAAATTCTATCATTTCCATCAAAACATATCAGAAGTGTTAATCACCTTTTTATCCCTTGTTGGGTGACTGGCTAGTGATAGAGTTTAGTTTGTTTTCTAATATTTTAAGTTCCTTCGGTGATTCATGCTTTTGTGGGTGATTTGCATACATGTTGGAGGTTTGGATGTCCTAAGGAGATGAGAGGACGTGGCTTTGGTTTTTTGTAGACAGTAGGAGGACTCTTGAGAGTATTGAAATACCTGTTCATAGTTTGAAAGGATCATTACTCCTTTCTCTTTTTTTCTTCTTCTTCTTTTTTGTTTTGTTTTGTTTTTTTTTTTTTTTTTCGTTCGATAAGAGAGAAGTGTCCGTTCTCTGTTGTCTATTGTTTAGACATTTGTACATAACCGTGGATGCGTAGATTATAGGTTTTGGGGTTTTTGATTGTTCAGGGTTTGCCACCTTTTAGGCACTTTTTTTAATAAAATTTCATTCATCCAAAAAACATACCGAAATGCACTGAAACTCACCGAAACATTACAAAACACAGTGAAACACTAATTTGTTTTGACACCTATCAAAAATCCAAGTTGTTTATATTTTCTTCTTTTTTCTTTTTTCTTTTTTCTTTTTTAAGTTCGGAAAACAAATAAAATGTCTAAAAGTTTATTGAAAATATGAGAAAGTAGAATGGAGAATAGAGCACAGTAACAAAGAAAAGAGAAAGAGGACACACTTAAGCCACATTTCTCTTTCATTTTTGTTACAAGCACTTTTTTCTTTTTATTCCTTATTACTTATAGAACTTAGCATTTTTTTATTGTTTTCTTTTATAAATTATTAGCTTACATATACAGTTCTAAGTTTTAGTTTTGTTTTTAAACATTTTTGCGTGTTTCAAAAAATTTTAACTATTTTCCTTGTGTTTTTTAAGTGTTTCTAAAAAAATTTCATTTCCAAGCTGACCAAAACTACACACCTAAACAAAATTTTGATCCTTGAATCATAACCAGAACGGCGATTAGAAATTCAAACAGGAAATTACTATAACCTGCTCTTCTAGCTTGTTCGGGTCCAGTATAACATATCCACTTTCTGCCAGACAACAACATATTGCAACTGCAAAAACCAGTGAATAAAAATTAGCACACATTCGCCAAACAATAAAATGGAAATGTAGCCATAGATCTTGTTTACCTGCAAGATGCTTCAAAGGAATTCCAGCATCCACAAGGGCAGCACATGCAGCATTTATCGCACATGGGAGAAGCTAGATAAGGTTCAGTCAAGAAGTGGCACATACAATATAAGTCGAAGGGAAAATTTGGGCATTCCATGATAATGAAATCAGGCTATTTTGTTATCAATAACATTAATCCATCCTTAGAATAGAAGGGAGCCACACAACCATGAAATTAAGTCATGCACAAATGAAAGTTCACCAAAAACTGACAGATGGTGTCATGTTTTGAAGTTCTATTATGACATATGACAACAAATAAACCCGTGTTTAATGTTATGGAAACTATAAACTCAATATATATGTATATATATGCTGCATAAAAGACAACAGAACAAATTCTTCTCCAATGGACATCCAAACACCATCCACAAAGAACAGTAGGACATCAGAAGTTTGTCAGGGTAAAAATTGAAGCAACCACAAGATGTCTAGATTCTGGCATCTCCTGCTACTTCATTAGGTAAAAAGAGGCCAAGCTCCTCTTCGCAGCCCATGCCATTTAACCAAGAAAAAAAAGGGAAAAGGGTTAAAATTAAATATCTATCACAATTGCCAGCTGTGCAAAATTTTACATGGAATTTCCAAACGCCCATTTGATGTAGATCTGCTGAGGTTTTTAAAGAACAAAGTAGCCACCAAGAATGCAATGATTAGAAGAGTTTTGGCAAAGGTCCAAATAGTAATTATTGTACTAAAAGGAACAATGTGAGCACAAGGATACAGCACCATCATCATTAACAACCTGAAAAGAAAGCATAAGAACTCAACGCTTGTACTGGAAGAGGATATTGATGCAATCACACCATATAACAAGCATGAACACCAACGAAAATGAACAGGAAATTGCCTCTGGCTCACTAACCACATATGAAAAAACAAATTCTAAAAATAGAAGATGTAAATATGTAGCAAATGGAATCCAAGAAGTACAAACAAACTCATTTAGATAACACATGCAAAGAAAAGATCAACTATCCTTATGTTAATCATGGCCACTAACCCACTACTAATGAAAACTTAAATCATAAAACTTCTAAAATTTGTCATGTGCTGTCTCTGAACTTTTCTATCATTCTCAGCTGAATTAATTCTGAAAGCAAATTGTATGACATTGCAAAGCTTATCATCTTGAGTTTGAACAGACACTGAGTTGTCATTTATGCACAATTGATGCAAATTCCCAGTAAGTAAAAAGCTCATTTCCACTCATCTGCAAAGTTTTCAGCCAAAGTGTTGCAAAATATGTAACACATAATGAAAACATCCAAATGTCTAGGGAATAACATTTTAAGGCTGTGTTTAGATCATAGATTTGGGTAGGCATTTGGAAAGAAAAAGGGAAAAGGTGAGGAGGACAATGTGAATGAAATATAAGCTAAATTTTTTATCCATTTCCTTGTCCCTTTCCAAATCCATGATCCAAAAACACAACGTAAAGGGGCAAAACCCAAGTCACAATTCATTCAAAATTCACACTCGACTCAAAGAAATTGCTGTCCTTAAAAGTTCAAAAGGATTTACCTACTTCGGTCCAGACCTCATGCCAATGTAGAGTACGAACCCTTAACTAGAACCAAAATTTATGCTAACAAGGCAAGCTTTCTTTTTAGCTTCCTGGCACTTTGTCTAGTTAGATTACCAATCATTATGGCCTTAGTCCCTATTTCAGTTAGGGTGCTCTTTCAAACCTTACCTGCTTCATAATCCATACACCAACATTTCAAAATATCTATCACCGTCTTTGGGTCAAGTAGGAGAATTACATGGCTATGATTCATATTTAAATCCAAGACCATACATGGGTGAAGAATTTGAAACAGTGTCACTGTTTCCTCTGCTGCATCTCCTCCATATCAGAGCCAGATTGTTTTCCAGCAAACAGCCTAATTAGTAAACCAAAGCTCCACTCAGGATTAAGCTTCTTTGTGGGAAGTTATGCTAAGCTTTCAATTAAAAGATTATATAGAAGAGATTACTTATTGGGCATACATGTTATGGAAGCTAGACACTAAACCAGGTGACTATGTATTCTTTCTCTGTTAAGTTGCTAACAGTTCACTCAATAGTAGAACCTTTAGGTAGCAAGGGAGATATAAATGAAGCTAGATTCTTTTTGCTTACTATTCATTCCCTCTTAAGTTTAACCATAATTTGAATATCCCTCCTTGATTTTTTATAGGAGAGCTCAACTTTGGTGTTGAGCTTTTTCGAGATTTTTGTAACTTTTATTTTGAGCCTTTTGTAAGTATATAACTTTGGTACAAAGGTCGTGCCCCTTGTGGCCTCTTGAATTGAATCTTTACTTATCAAAAAAATAATCAGAATGTGATGTCTATAAAGCCATCCTCAAAGGAAAGTTTTTAATCATAATTTATAACCAAATTTAGGAATCAAAGGACAAGGGTATTTAGGTAATATCACATGTCATCAGTAAGATGATCTAATAACTTTGCAAGCACATGAGAACAGTTTTTATCAGTTGCCAGATTCACAAAATTTTGATGCAACTTTACAAAGAGAAAGCACCTTCGTTAAATCATATTGGGGTCGCTTGCCTTTGTTATAAAATGCCATAAAGTTGTCAGTTTGGATTACAATTTTGTTATTTGTAAGAAGGCATGTTTCACATACTACTAGAAATATTGAAGAAAAAAAAAAACTCCGAATTTTATGGATTGCTGACACTAACAAGTAAAACAAATAATCCATAAATGGCAATGAGACAGCCTAATGATACTGTCACATAAATTAAAGCATATATGGAGCTGATAACACATTAGGCATCACATATCAAGCCACGTAAAGACTGCTAGTTCCAAATAAATCAAACCGCCTCACCTGCACTATAACTGAGGTTGTGGTATTTGGATTGATAGTCAAAAGACAGATACTTTGCAAAGTCCTTTTGAGGATCATCTCATACTCCTTCTCCGGTTTCCCTAGACAGCGAAGGATTTTTTCCAAAAGATAGACGATGAGTAATAAGCTACATTATTTGAATAAGTACACACTAAAGTACGTGAAATTTCAGACTTGGTTTTCATTTACTTCCATCAATATCATACAATAACGGCAAGTGGAGCAAAATCAATAAGCTACAAACTCATCAAACAAAACAATTATTTCAACTTATGCAGCATTGATCAGCGATGTATTTACCACCAACAGGATGTGAAAATTTAGAAAAGTGCTAGAGACCCACTATTCACCCACAACGACAAAACAAGGGAGTCGGACCTTACATGGTTGAGCTTGTGACAAAGCAAAAGTTGACAACTTTCCATGTCATTGTCGATAAAATTGTGGGACTTGAATTGTGGGTCTCAATCTTTTTTCCAAAAAAATAATAACCACGCTTTTACTTCTTCCAAATTCAAATAGCATGTGCCAAATAACGAACGGGTCCGGATAAATGGTTACATAAAGAAGCAACTTTAAATTATATGTGACTCGAAGATGTAATTTGATCATTATATAATTAACTCATTGGTGCAGAAATTGCATTAAAACTATTAACTGTATTCACATGGCATAAAATTTTGATTTAGTAGAGACAGTTGAAAAGAAATATAATCTCACCAATCTGCCCAGTCTTGGGCTTCCAAATAACTTCAATGCAAGCCTTTTCAGGGTTTTCATTCTTCTTGGTTCCTGCTTTCGGCCCGTAAACTGCAGCAATAACTTTTGTTTCCCCTGATTCCAAAACAATAAAAATTAAAAAAAATTAAAAATTAAAAAACCCAAAAAATAAAATTAAAAATTAAAAAAAAAAAAACATGTGTGAGTTGAAGATATAGATATGACCTTGAGACCAAGTGGCAGAGCCATGAGCACGATTGAGTGTGTTGCGAGAACAAGCGAGAGGTCTCAATTGGTTCGGTGTACGACCATCCTCTCTGTCTACTTCCATCTTCTCTCCCACCACTGTCTTTGGCAGTTTCAACGGTTATACGGTTCGAGAGAGAGAGACAATGAACAATAGTTATATGGAGATAGTGTAAATTGTTTCAGATTTCAGAAAACACTGGAAAAAAGTTCAATCACAGAGGTTCAAGCAATGAATCAATTACAATGTCGAAAGGGTTTAGTTAGGGTTTATTTTTGTTGCGTTCGGATCCTCTACAAGTTACCTCTACAGTTTTTCCAAAACGACACCGGTTTGAGAGGGAAAAAAATGTTCAAATCAACCAATCAAAGCCCCAAATCAACTGTGACATCATCATTATCACTATGCATAGTGGCTCAGGGAGATAAAAGAATCTCTAATTTGGGAGTAAGGAGAAAAAAAAAAAAAAAGGAATTGATTATATGAGTTATAAGAGAAAAAGAATGAAATGAAATGATTGTGATTTTTTCTCTTTTTATTTGAATAAGTAAGAAATAAAATAAAATAAATAATTATAATTTTTCTTTTTTTTATTTGGTTAGATTTTATAAGAAAAAAGAAAAGAAATTATTTTATGTTATATTACTAAAATAACTTTTTTATATTTTGTCAATCATTTTATTTTTTTTATTTTTACAAGAATTGGTATTATGAAAATATAAGAATATATTGGTTTCTTTTCTCTCTCAATCTCTCTACTTTTGGAAAAATTAAAAATGAGAATTATTAGATAAATGGGTTTCTCTTTATTTCTCCTCATTTCTCTCTACTTAAATTGTCCAAATAAATAAAAAAATACATATCTCTCTATTTCTTTTCTTTTCTCTCTAAATTACTTAATCCAAACATAGTGTAAATCAAAGCCCCAAATCAAAAAAAAAATCCAAGCTTGTGTTTGGTTTTAAATCAATTTTTGAAAATTTAAAACTTAAAATTTGTTACAATTTTTCTCAACTTGGTTTCGTTCTTTCAATAGTGAGTTTGATACTGCTGTTACTTCTCTCTCTACCGTGTTCTCAAGTTTCTCTCTCTACTTTGTCTGTCTCGCTCTATTTCGATTTTAACGTTTCAGGGCTTTTTTTTTTTTCTTCAAAATGGTGCCGTTTTGGAAACCTGTAAAGGAAAATTCAGGAAAATTATTAGAAAAAAATATAGAAGGATAAATTATAAACAAATTTGCTTAAAATACATCTTATTGCTCATAGTTTTAAAAATTATATCTTCATCTTTTAATTTTTAATTGCATAATAAATAATTCATCTTATTATTAAATTATTAAGTTAATTAATATTTTTAATAATTTCAAAAATGCATTTCAATTAATACTTTTGATAATTTTATTGTTGTATAGAAGAGTAGTTAGGAATTTTATTTTTTCTGTTGGTTCTATTAAATAAAAAATTTTATTAATGAAGTATTTGTAATTTTTAAAACTATAAGAAACGATCCGTATTTTAAATAAATTTTAGAAAATATGTTTATAATTTACCCTAAACATAAATATAAATAAATAATTTGTGATGTAAATGCCTTTGGATTGAATAATTATCTCATTAGGTGTGACTTCGACAAGCATCCCAAGAATAATTCTGTATCAACCCAAAATAAAATTAAAATTAAAATTAAAATTAAAATGGCCTTCCCGACAAATTGGATAAAACACATTATGCTCTCAAAGTTTGAAAAAATTACACTGCATACTTTTGATATTTGAGTTGCATTTCAATTAATCACTCAACATTAGAAATTGGGGAATTAGTTATAAAAATGAACAAAATATTATGATGTTAGTTCTTTCAATTTTAAATTTTTGATTTTGTCCTTAATTGATTGAAATAGTCAAATTTAATTAAAACTATTTTCTGCCTTTTCTATTTACCTGTCTTTCATTTATCTCTCTTTGTTTTATTATTCTCTTAACTTCTTTATCTCTTATTTTTGTGATTGCCATCTCTATTCTAACTTTCTTACCTTATTGACATCATTTCTCATTGACACTACACTATTGTCTCATTGTCGTGATTTTTCTCCATATATCAAGATTAAAATAACTAGATCTATAGGGTTTGTAGTTTTTAATTCATATATTGATCAAATAATTTACGATTTACAACTAATAATAAGGGAGTGTAGATAATGGAGCTGGTGGTGTTGGTGTTGGTGTTGGTGTTGGTGTTGCATTAGCAATGGATATAGTACTTGTGTAGCTAATGAGAGTCAGAATGGTGGGATTGCAAGGTGCTTAAAGAGGAGGTATTGGTTGGTCTTGAAATATTATCATATGATGCTCCAATAATGTTGTGATTAGTGGAGGGAATAGAACTTAACGAATTTATGTTGGGTGATTAAATAATATGAAAAAATATGATAAATTGTGATTAGTGAGATATATGGTCACACAATACAACCAATAATTTTTTATGGTTAAAGGTGAAAAGTAACAGTAAGGGTTAGTATTTAAGAAGAGAGAAATGTAAAAGTGGTAATAGGTAGGAGTGAGCAGCGGATATTTTGATCCACCTAAACCGACTGAATCGAACCAATCCGTCGTATTTTGGACAGATGCTTGATAACGAACAGACGGTTGCGGATTAATTTTTGTAATCCTCCTAGTTTTGGACGGATGGCGGGTTTGAGATTCTTTTAACTGTAACCGAGCCGCCAAACACTCCTAATAATTCGTACGATTTTGTGTTTTTTAAATTTGTTTCCATATTCTGTTTGTGTTTTCAATTGAAAAAATAGCTTAAATATTCTATTGTATTTTAGTTTATTTTCAATTTGGAAATCGTTTTATCAAATGGTAAGTATTAATATTTAGTATTTTTATGTGGAAAATTTAAGGCTTAATTTTGTCATTTAAAAAAAAAATTCAAATTAAATAGTTTTTGAATAAAAAAAAATAATGAAATAGTTTTGATAATGCATATTTTTTTTATATGTTTTTATTATTGGTATTTGACAATTTACTTGATAATCTTTTAGTTTTGTTGAGTTGGATTGTTATCCAAAAAAAATATTGACAAATTGTTATATTATATTTAAAATTTATAAAAGTTTAAATTACCAAATCGATTCGTATCAATTTGTCAATTTATTTAATCCGCATCCGTCAATCCGACAGACAAATACAAATTAATATTTTTCAATTTACTAATTCAACGAATGGATGCCATATTAAAATTTTCCAACCACAACCGAATCTCGAACACCTTAATAGTAGGTGCGGTTGGCTAGGAAGAAAAAGAGAATACTAGAGATGGTGTGAGGGCAATTTTATAATATCAAAAATGTTTTTATCGTTCTACATTAATGCAAATTGTTCGATACTTTTACACTTTTAAAAAGGTTTTTTTTTGGGAGTAAAATTTAAAAATATTATTTATAAATTTCATCTTAAAAAATGGTGATTCGATTTCTTTTAAGAATTTTTTTATAAACTAAATCTTTTTTATTTAGAATAACTTGAAATGTGAAAATTTTTAAACATTCTAAAAAAATATGAGATTTTTCAAATACTTCAAAAGGAGTACAAAAATCCCTTAATAAGCTTTGAGCAAAATGTATAATTTCAATATGTAGCACTAAAACATAACTTCAATGTAATATTTCAAAAAAAAACTCTATATTATACTTGTTTTCAAACGTAACACTCCAATATAACACTCTAAAAAAATTTCTTAGTGTAACACTCTAAGAGCCTGTTTGTTTTGAAAGATTACACCATGGAATTGGATTATTAGTCCAGATGGACTAATAGTTCGTTGTTTGGTATTAATTTTTTGCTCCAGACTATTAGTCCTATATTCGCTGGCTTATTGTATCCCGAGGGGGGGTTGGGACAGAATTTTTGGGACAATGTATCCCATGGAATTAGCCATTGAATTACATCTTTGACCCTAGTATTTAATATCTCTTTCTTTTATTTTTTGCCCATTTTGCTTTCACAGCAACTTCATTTTACTGTAACAGCTTCATTTCATCTTTAATCTCCAATCTCTTGAACCTTTGGTGCATGAAGTCAAAAATATTTCATATTTGGTGCATTCATGGTATTAATTATACTTAATAAAGTAGTCATAAAATTTAAAAATCTCAATTACAAATTAAAATAAATTTATGTAATATTTATTAATATTCTATTTATTTAATATTTTAAAAGTTCTAGTAAATAAATTAAATAAAATTTACAATTCAGATTTAATATTTTTATTATTTAGTAAATAATTCAAAAGGGCAAAATAATCTTTTAAGCATTTATCCTTCTCCATATTATTCCAAACAAACATGGGATTCAATAAAATAGTCCCATATAACACTCCAAAAACAAAAGATGTGAGATTCTTCAAGTAGTTCCAAAGGAGTGTGAGATTCTTTAATATATTTCAAAAGGAGTACAAAAATTTTTTAGTAAGTTTTGGGTAAATATATAATTTCAAACTGTGAATGTTACATTTGGAAAAAGTACACTAGGTAGTTTTTTAATTTTGTTAATGTATGTTACATTAAAGTGTTACATTTGAGATTATATTGATTGGAGTGTTATATTTAGAAAAAGTATACTAAGGAGTTTTTTTGTATGTTATATTAGAATATTACGTTTGTAAAAAGTTCAGAGTATTAAGTTGTTACATTTGAGAAAAGTACACTAAGGAATTTTTTAGTGTGTTACATTGGAGAGTTACTTTATTGGAGTATTACGTTCTTATTCTTAATGTGGAATTTATTCCAGGAGGAGGAAAAATTTTAAATCTCTATAGTGTAAATTGCTCAAATGTATAATATCACATTTTAAAAAACTCATTTTTTCTCTAAAAAATTAAATCTAAACGTATATGTGACTAGACTACCTTTTGTATAGTTTATACTTTAATGAGACCTTTGGGTTCATAAGAAGGAAAAAAAAAAAAAAATGACTGAACATTTCACAATATCATATTTTGGGATTTATTAGTACTTCATCTTCATCTTCATCTCAATGCTTTAAAAATGTGGCTAGTGAATGAACCGGAAAATGGATCGAGTGAACGGGTTATCGGTTCAACCGTCAGGTTGAACCAAAATCGAACCGTGACGTAATATATTTAAATAAAAATATAAGTAATAAAATTATAAATTAAAAAAATTAAATTATCTTAAATATTTCTCCTAATTTTTTTTACTAAAAAATATAATAATATATTTTAAAATATTATTAATTTTAATTTTGAAAGAGAAAATCAAATATTCAATATTTCCTCCATATAATTTTAATTCAAATAATTTGATTGAAAGAAGAGCAAAAGTTTTGGAGGGATATCAAAATTTCAAATCTCCGTCCAACAAATTTGATGGAATCTACATGGATTTCTTGAGTTTTTTTGAAAGAATTTGCTTCTTATAAATGGGTAGAGACTTTCATAATAATTTCAAACTCTTAATAAGATTCCTCACAAGAAGAGACCCTTGAAAGGAGTTTCCAATTAAAATTTTATTATATATAAGAAAGAAATAAATGAAAGAAAGAAAAAAAAAAAGTTCAAAAATATCAAAAAAAAAAGTTCAAAATTTTATATTTCATCTACCCCGCGAACCACCCTGGGCCGACCGGTTCGGCAGTTTAACCGCCGATTTTGCGATTTTCTCTAAATAGGTCGGTTTTTGACTTTGAACAGTTTAGAAGGTATACTTGGACTGAAACCCTAACCGGTTAATGGTTCAACCGGTCAAATCGGCCAGTCTGATTTGGCTTTCAAAACCACGCTTCATCCTTAAAATTTTATCAATACCGCTTCATCCTCACCATCACTATTACGTCAACATTGCCATCATTATTGCCAGTATTACTACTACTATTACCACCATCTCCACCACTATGGCTAAATACAATAATTAGTACAGTAGTTTTAAAAAATAACCAAACATAAAAAAAAAATTTAAGAAAATTTAAAAATTATATAAAAAATATTTTATATGAAAACAAACGAAGCGTAAAGCTTAACTTTCATATTTGATATATGATAAATGTATAAAGGAAAATACTAGTCTGAAGTCACTGTAATTTTCTCAAATTTTGAGATCATTTATAATAGAATAAATTACACTTTGCTCATTTATGTATTACTATTTTTTCACTTTTGACTCTTATAATTTTTATTTGTATTTTATTTTAATCCTTCACGTTTTAAGTTTTTTTAAAATTTATTTATAAAATTAAATTTTTGTCAAAATTAAGCAAGAAATACCACATTAATTGTCATGTGAAATAAAAAATATTGTTATATCTAAATTTAAGTTTGAGTCACAGATATATGTTAAATATATTATGACATGTGGCTGTCAACATAATTTTTTTATCTAATTCTGAACCCAAAAAAAAAATTAAAGTAAATTAAAAAAATATTAAAACGTAACGGGTAAAGTGAGAACAAAAATTGAAAATCAAAATAAAAAATAATAAAATATACAGGGGGTATAGCGTAATATATCCTTTATAATATTATTCTTTGCGGCAACAAGTCCTAGATGGATTTTGTGGTGTTTTGGAAAGTTGATAAAAGTTGATTTTTTATTTTTTTAACCAAAAAAGCTAATTTTTTGGGTAATGACTTGGGTAAAAAAGTTAAAAGTTAGCTTTGTGGGGAAGTGATTCTGGAAATACTCTTCAGATCCTGGGAGACGTTCTTGATCCTCAGCTAGTCACCTGTAAAGACAAACACTCTGCTCGGGGGTGCCGAGGTTAGCACTCCGACGGGCAAATCAGTTCTTATACTCAAGAAAGCTTGTTTACTAAGTTTAGTGAAATGATTCTTACATACCTTTCTAAATCTGAAGCTCTTGTATTTATACTCATTCTCTGGACCTCGAGTCCAGAGCCCACTTTTTACTTATTATCCTTTTGTTTATTCCAACATACATCTCCCCGTCTATTCGGCGATCTCAATGTATTCGGTATCTTAGTTGATCAGTACGGAGCCAAACAGTCTCTGACTTCTGGGATACATCCCTTCCGACTCTTCTATTTATTCAGCTCCCACAATTGTCCCCCAAGCATTCTCTCAACGTCTGTTGGCTGGAGTGCTTGGTTCCGAATTTTGAATACCCAACCAAAATTTTGGTGATTGGGCCCACAAAGCATACGTCTAAGTACACCCCCTTTTGGTTGTCGTACCGACTTCCCGCATCTTCGTACATACCTATTCATTGCATTTTTAAAGATTGGCGTCCCTTCGGATTCACATTCCATGATACTGGTCGCTGGGTTGCCTTTTGGATCGTTCTTGCAATTTTGTCTCCTCCAATATCCTCTTCACCCTCTATAAGTTTTCTACTTCTTTGCTTCGAGAACTATTCCCATTTTATTCTTTGGCATGTCTCAGGTCAACAAGAGAGTATGGAAACATTTGAAAGACCTCCTCTCATCGATCGAATTGCCGGTTTTAGACGCCATTTCTATTCCCGATGACGCTCGTCTATTACTTTTGGCAAACGGCACCCTTGACATGGAGAGGGAGGACGAAACCACAATCGCATTTCCTCTCTTGTTAATCGCAGAGGGTGGGGTCCGGTTCCCTCTACACCCATCTCTAAGGGTCAGGTTTCGCCATTGGGATTTAATCCTTCTCAACCTAACGTGAATTTCTTTAAAATTATAATGGGATTGTAGCGTTGAATCATCGCCTTGAATTAACCTTGGCATTCCGCTTATCCCAAGATCGCTATGCCTTGGCTAAGTCCTCCGGTCAGCAAGGGCATTATTTCCTTAAAGCTAAGGACACCGACCATCAACTAATCACTATGCTTTCCAGCTCTGGGAAACGAGTTGATGATGTTATGGTCGTTGTCCAAGGTAACTGGAAATTTGGCGAAGGGGAGGATCGTGTTGACCCTATTCCTAGACGAAGGGGCGAGCCAGGTCGCCGAGTATCTCCTTGTTTTTGTCATGTGTTCACTTTTATTGTAAAACCTATTCCATTGAAATCTTACGACTTCGTCTCGTGCAGGGAGGGGTTTGAAAAAGGTACTATCTTCAACCCACGATGCCGTTCTTTCAGCTATTAGGGTTGCTCTCAGGTATTTCGGCCGTCGAAGTCTTCAGAAACAGAGGAGGGTGGCTCACATTCTGCTTTGTTACGAGCCGACATACATAACCTTCTCGGCGGCGGAAAACATATCGATTCCGAAGGGTGAAGATTCCCTTATTGCTCTTATTCTGTCTGACTTCAAAAACTTAAGGCAGGTAGGCTTTGAAGGATCCGATTCGGAGTGAAATGAGGTAGCTGATATCGCCGAATCAGATCAATCCGAGACCGAGTCTGAGGAGGTATTGGATCCCGCCGATCCTCCATTTACATCGGGACCAGGGGATCTTCCTTCTGTCGACGTTTTTCAACGCTTAGAGGATCTTCCCGTCATAGACTCCGCGGATATGGCCGGATTGAGTCTGACAAAGCTTGCCAAAAAGGCGAATGCAGAGAGGTTAGCCGCATGGCGAAAAGCGGAGGGCCTTTTGTCTGAAATACCGCCCGCCACCGAATCTCAACTCCCCTTCCCTGTTGCCGAATCAGAGTCCTTGGGGGTTGTAGAGGAGACGGAAATAGCTCAGAATGCCGAATCTCCGTTGGTCGGGGAAGTCGACCAAAAAGTTGAGAAAAATGTAGAGAAACGCTCACGACCTCAAGGCTTGCCTGCATTTAATAAGGTGGTAAGCGTCCTCGATTGGAGAGATCTAATGAGGTTGTTCCTTTTGTCATTCGTCCAATGGTAAAGGACATGCCGTGTCACGCCCCAAACCCGCCCCGAGAGGTTCGGCGACGAGACCGGCCAGTAATCCTAGATTACCACAGGCCTTACTGTACATAACATAAATAAACGGGGCTCGCGGAAGCGAAAACACATAACTATAGTCCAAGAGCTGTGCATTTATATGAACGTACATTACATGCCAAAAAAAATAATGTTAATTTACCCACCAACTACACATGACATAAACCGAGTCATATACAAAACATAAATATATGCTACAGATGCAAGACAAAAGAAAAGTTTCAAACGCGGCTTCTGTGCCTTTTCTACGGAGCACTCAAAACGGTAGGCTTTCAAAACGGCGGCTCGATCCGAGACTCGCTAGGCTTGGCTCCCAGATTGCTCACCTATAAATACATAATACAAACAATGAGCGTAAAGCTCGAAGTAACATTAAAGTAAAGGGTTAGTGAACTAAGTCCGACATTTTATAAAACCATAATAAAACAAATATAAACATACTTCTACTATTCGTCATTATAAGAACATACATAATGGCATACCCATAGAACATAACATGTGTCGACTAACGACTAGAGTAACCGCCCTGCATAATCGATTAAACACATACCGAGATTCAGAATTCGGTCATGGGCTTGTCCTTCCATGCCGTCCCCCATGACTCATGACGCATGGGCCTACATGTTCTCGCCCCCATGACTCAACTGACTATGGATGCCATACTAGGTTTGCAATAGAACGTTCGTTCACAGAAAACATTCTCATTCCAAAACGTATCATATCATAGCACTTTTAGAACATAATTTCATAATAACATATCTTTACAGAAATGTCACTTACAGAGGGTTTCCGAAACCGATGGCACGGTCTTCTCAATTTGACCTGCAAACATCAACATTATAACACATTTCTCAATACACATTTCCATTAATCACGTACTTCATTCTTTCCTTTACTTCGTTTCATTCTTTCATTTCAGTCTCATGTAATTCATGTAATTCATACCCATTTCATGCTCATAAGATGATAAATGATGCAATTAACATGTAGAAATCATGTAGTTCATTTCCCCCAAAATTTCCTGAAAATAGCCTTTTCCCGCCGAAATACCACTTGTTCGCCGAGCGGATCAGAACTGTCCGAAAACTACTGGAAGGGTGATTTCTACGCTCGAGCGGGCTTCCCTTCGCTCAAGCGGACCCTGCGAAATTCTAAAATTCTGGTTCTTCTTCTACACTTCACCCTTTTCTTTGAAACCTTACTTCCCCTCTTATGAAATCAAAACCCAAAACATTTTAAACTACATAATTTCAACATCAAGGCTTCAAATACCAAATCCAACATGAACCAGTAACAAGATCAACCCATGAATCAAGGTGGAAATCCACAAACATATACATACAAGCTTCATATCTCTATATCCATGGAGGTTCTATCTCAATTTGCCAAATATGACTTAAATCATGACATAGATGCTCAATTTAAACATAGATTCTCTTTCAAACAATTCATATACTACAAGATCATTGATGCTGCCACTTTATCTCAAGAAAATAGGAGAGGATCCTTACCTTAAACACTTGATTAAGAAGATTGAGCTTAAACCCCTTTTTCTTCTCTTCTTCCCCCTTGCTTTCCCTCTCCCACGAACTCCTCTCTTTCCTCTCTTCTAGATTTTTCTTTCTCTCTTTTGTGTTTAGTCAAATGGGTCAACAATCCCTATCTCTAAGTCATATATAGCATCAAAACAAAGACTTGTGCCAACACTTACAAGCCAAACGGAGCTTAGCGAATCAGACGAAATTCAGTCCTCAATTTATTTTCTCGAACAGTTCTAAAAATTCCCGATATCACATAGGTACATTCAATTTCGTTTTCTGAACCCATTTCGGTCATCAATTTCAGTCCCGAAGTTGTAATTCCAACATATTTTTTACTAATTCAAACAGATATTTCCCAATTAAATCATATAAACACATAATGAATTACTGGTAATCATGATATACGGTTCTGGGTCGTTACACTCTCCCCACCTTAAGAAGTTTGGTCCTCCAAACTTTCCTTACCTTGGCAAAAGTTCAATCAAAACTCTTAGTCACATATCATTATTCATTCCGTAGCCATTCAATAGTTCACAGAAGTGTCATCATATAAATAGAACAATTCAACGGTTCTATTCAGTTACTCAAATAGTTCATGTATCGATCTCATAACAGTCTGACATATAAGAAACATATTTCACGCATGCTGAAGTCAGTTAACAAGTTCCATAGCGTTCAATTCAAAGGTAGTCACGTCAATATAACCGACCTTAGCATAGATAATATCAAAGGAATTTGTTCCATCATAGTCATAGTCAATTGTTCTAACATCATTTAATTTATGCCCATGTTCACTATTCTCCAGTGCATAGGTAACATTGTAACATTATAATAGATAATTAAAATCATACATGTCTTCGCTTTGCCAAGATCATGTGTCTTATCCAAACTAAGGTGTAAACTCTGCTTGTCTCAAAGTACTTCGGGGTAGTCTGTGGTCGTTTTGTCATTGTTAAGTTAACTCCACTAGCAATGGGTCTCTCATTTCTTGCGTAAACTTGTGGACAAGCTTTAGCTAGGTGTCCCTTCTGTCCACATTTATAACAGGCTCCAGATCCACGGCGGCAAATACCCCAATGCTGTTTCCCACAGTCTTTACACGTAGGCACACCTTCCTTTGTAGTATCATTAATGGTTAGATTCGATTTATCATTTACGGAGCCCACTGATTCACTAATCACTTCCACTTTCTGTTTCTTAAATGTCTTACCCTCCCTGTCAGTCATTGTCGTTGATTTGGACATTTTCAAAGCTGCAATATTTGTCTCGGACATCAGAGCCCTATCCAGTACATCAACATATTTCTCCAATTTTAGCACATTTACTCGGTCAAGCACTTCAACCTCAGAGACCACCCTCAAATTTCCTTGCCTTTTTATATTCGGTATCAACCATATGAGGAGCGTAACGAGCTAGTTCAGTGAATTTACTTTCATACTCTGCTACTGACATTACACCTTGCTTCAGCTGCTCAAATTCAGATATTTTCCTGTCTCTCATGCATTGTGGGAAATACTTTTCATAAAAGATCTCTTTAAATCGATCCCATGTCAAATCCCTATTCTAATCCCGTACCAACATCCACCATCGTCTAGCTTCTTCTGTCAGAGTAAAGGTTGCTAACAACACTTGGTAAACATCATTACACGGAAATACTTCGAAAATCTTTTTCGCTTTAAGACCCAAGCCTCGCTTTTATGGGTTCAATACCCCCTGCAAACTCTGGTGGTTTCAATTTCTTGTATTTCTGAGTCAAACTGATAATGTCATCATTGTTCATCTGTTCTACTTGCACTGGTGGTGGTGGAGGAGGCGGAAATGGCTGTCTCTGCTGTGGTTGTTGGTTTTGTTCTAGCCGCCTAACCAACCCACCAAAACTTCTACCATTCTTTCTAATCGATTCATTCTTGCATCGATTTGCCGCTGTTTCATCTACGTTTCTTGCATTTGCATCTTCCATTGATCTCTAGAACCCACATCAAATACAACATTTCATTCTCAACATAATGATTCCTCTGTTGTCTTGTCATTACAGTTCTTGTTCCTCATATTCATAAAACACACATACCCATGCACATATGCTCATGCCATGCTCTAGCTCTCTTCTAATGCACCTAACAGCTCATATGGACACGTGTGTGGGTAAATGAACTCGTGCGCTCTGATACCACTCTGTCACGCCCCAAACCCGCCCCGAGAGGTTCGGCGACGAGACCGGCCAGTAATCCTAGATTACCACAGGCCTTACTGTACATAACATAAATAAACGGGGCTCGCGGAAGCGAAAACACATAACTATAGTCCAAGAGCTGTGCATTTATATGAACGTACATTACATGCCAAAAAAAATAATGTTAATTTACCCACCAACTACACATGACATAAACCGAGTCATATACAAAACATAAATATATGCTACAGATGCAAGACAAAAGAAAAGTTTCAAACGGCCTTCTGTGCCTAGCTCCTACGAGCACTCAAAACGTAGGCAAAACGGCGGCTCGATCCGAGACTCCGCCTAGGCTTGGCTCCCAGATTGCTCACCTATAAATACATAAATACAAACAATGAGCGAAAGCTCAGCAAGTAACATTAAAGTAAAGGGTTAGTGAACGAAGTCTGACATTTTATAAAACCATAATAAAACAAATATAAACATATTTCTACTATTCACATTATAAGAACATACATAATGGCATACCCATAGAACATAACATGTGTCGACTAACGACTAGAGTAACCTGGCCCGACACCGATTAAACACATACCGAGATCTCAGAATTCGGTCATGAGCTTGTCCTTCCATGCCGCCCCCATGACTCATGACGCATGGGCTCGCATGTTCGCCTCATGACTCAACTGACTATGGATGCCATACTAGGTTTGCAATAGAACGTTCGTTCACAGAAAACATTCTCATTCCAAAACGTATCATATCATAGCACTTTTAGAACATAATTTCATAATAACATATCTTTACAGAAATGTCACTTACAGAGGGTTTCCGAAACTGATGGCACGATCTTCTCAATTTGACCTGCAAACATCAACATTATAACACATTTCTCAATACACATTTCCATTAATCACGTACTTCATTCTTTCCGTTACTTCGTTTCATTCTTTCATTTCAGTCTCATGTAATTCATGTAATTCATACCCATTTTATGCTCATAAGATGATAAATGATGCAATTAACATGTAGAAATCATGTAGTTCATTTCCCCCAAAATTTCCTCGAATAGCTTTCCGCCGAAAGCCCACTTGTTCGCCGAGCGGATCAGAACCGTCCAAAACTATCGAAGGGTGATTTCACGCCGAAGGGCTTCACCGCCGAGCGACCTAAATTCTAAAATTCTGGTTCTTCTTCTACACTTCACCCTTTTCTTTGAAACCTTACTTCCCCTCTTATGAAATCAAAACCCAAAACATTTTAAACTACATAATTTCAACATCAAGGCTTCAAATACCAAATCCAACATGAACCAGTAACAAGATCAACCCATGAATCAAGGTGGAAATCCACAAACATATACATACAAGCTTCATATCTCTATATCCATAGAGGTTCTATCTCAATTTGCCAAATATGACTTAAATCATGCCATAGATGCTCAATTTAAACATAGATTCTCTTTCAAACAATTCATATACTACAAGATCATTGATGCTGCCACTTTATCTCAAGAAAATAGGAGAGGATCCTTACCTTAAACACTTGATTAAGAAGATTGAGCTTAAACCCCTTTTTCTTCTCTTCTTCCCCCTTGCTTTCTCTCCCACGAACTCCTCTCTTTCCTCTCTTCTAGATTTTTCTTTCTCTCTTTTGTGTTGAGTCAAATGGGTCAACAATCCCTATCTCTAAGTCATATATAGCATCAAAACAAAGACTTGTGCCAACACTTACAAGCCAAACGGAGCTTAGCTTAATCGCATTTAAATTCACCTCAATTTATTTTCTCGAACAGTTCTAAAAATTCCCAATATCACATAGGTACATTCAATTTCATTTTCTGAACCCATTTCGGTCATCAATTTCAGTCCCGAAGTTGTAATTCCAACAGATTTTTTACTAATTCAAACAGATATTTCCCAATTAAATCATATAAACACATAATGAATTACTGGTAATCATGATATACGGTTCTGGGTCGTTACATGCCGGTTCCCTCTAACGCTTCGGCGCTTAAAGATCTAGAAGTCGCATTCGGTGTGGCTACGTCCGTGTCGCTGCCTCGACATGAGGCTTTCCGGTTGAACCAGATTCGAACGCGACAAAGACTAACCGCTAATCGACTTCGCACGATTCGACTTTTCTTCACTTTATCCAAGTATCGCTGAGGTTATGTTTTTGGGTTCTTCCTTTGCGCAGACCGTCAAGGATAGCCGACATGGACGCCGGCATCTTGACGCCGCCAAACAAATTAACCGCCACTTAAAGCAAGTAGAGGGCCAGAGGAAGAGGGCCGAGGATGCGCTTTTGAGAGCTTAACAAGGAAGCTTCGCCGCGGCAAGTAGAAAAGGCTCGATTGCAGATCAATCCCAAGCTGACGCCGAGAAGAAAGGTGGACGCAAATAAACAGCGCCGAGATTGTCCTGATAGGCTTGCCAACCCGAGGCCGAGTTGGTCGACATGAAGGCGGTCTTCCAAAGTATTCGGGCCGAAAGATGCCGGCTTGTCAATATGTGGACCAGTCCCGCGGTCAAAAACAGGGGTTCAAGCATGGCCGCACAAAGCCCTTGTCAGAAGCTAGAGTTTCACCGACTATGCCAAAGGCAGATGAGCAAGTGGATGTCGAGTTGGAGATCGATTCAAGGCCGAGCTGGCAATTGATCGTTAGGATTTCACAAATGTATTAGGATTTCACAGATGTATTGTTACAATTGTTTTGTCGACATTTTTAAAGTGCGGCTTATAGCTTATTTATTTTGCATATATAAAATGTCATGAGTTGTGCTCAATTTTACCGATGAAGAATGATATTACTTAATTTTGAGCTCTTGACGACGGATTAGCACCGCCTTGTTTTAGCCAGTATGCTGGCTTATGAAACCGAATGAGCCGATGGCTTTGAATCATGGGTCGCTCAGCATAAGTTACTCTATGATCTCTTGAAAAGATAGCCATTAGATTAATGAATCGCTTCGTTTTAGCTAGGGCGCGAGCGAGGAACCGATTGAGCCGATGGCTCTGAATCGAGGGCTGGCTGAGGCATAAATTACTCGGCGTTATCATTTGAAAATATAGCCGGCTAGATCAATAAATCCGCCCTTGCCCCAGCGATCTTAGGTTAACCGGCGATAGCGCTTGAAATATAGCCGACTAGATTAATGAATCTGCCCTTGCCTTGGCCAGGGCGTGAGCCTGAGGAACCGAATAAGCCGATGGCTCTAAAGCGAGGGCTGGCTGAGGCATAAATTACTCGGCGTTATCATTTGAAAATATAGCCGGCTAGATCAATGAATCCGCCCTTGCCCCAACGATCTTAGGTTAACTGGCGATAGCGCTTGAAATATAGCCGACTAGATTAATGAATCTACCCTTGCCTTGGCCAGGGCGCGAGCCTGAGGAACCGAATGAGCCGATGGCTCTGAAGTGAGGGCTGGTTGAGGCATAAATTACTCATGCTATCATTTGAAAATATAGCCGCCAGATCAATGAATCCACCTTGCCTCAAATGATCTTAGGTTAACCAAATGATAGCGCTGAAATATAGCCGATTAGATTAATGAATCGCTTACCTTGGCCGTATGCGAGCCGAGGAACCGAATGAGCCGATGGCTCAAGCGAGGATGGCCGAGGGCATACGACGCTTACGCCATTTTTCCGACGCTTTCTGGGGAGCCGATGTATCCCGTAATAAATAGGCGAGTTCATGCCAACAACTTGACTCATTTCTATTCAGGCTTGATCCAAACCTAGCATGGGCCAACATTGGCTGGGTTTAGCGGTCAAAATGAATTGCAGAAGCGAGCTTATTCACACGGGAAGAAGAGCATCCATGGATCGGGAAAAAGAGCGGCCCCCTAGTCGTCGAAGCAGATCACCCCAAAAGGACGGACAATGGGGAGATTCCCCGCGCCCACGACCGCAAGTTGAGCCTGACGTAGCACAACGACCGTTGAGTTTTGCAGTTCTCGTGAAGAATAGACCAATGACGGAGGCAGATTCTATAATTAAAGACCCAGATGTGGCAGTCGAGTTCGCTCGGCAGATTTTTCCACCGGAGGTCCAACAATGATGGTCTGACGTCGAGATTTCAAGTATTTCGATGGCATACATGGGTCACAAGGAACCAGATAGCACTTATAAAGCCTGGATACGCCGCGCTGCCCGACGCGAGAGTGAGAAAAACAACGAAAGGAATCATAGTCTAGAGGCTCGCGAAAAAGATCGAGAGTGAGCCGAGTCAAGAGTGTTCGAGCAATGAAGTTTGCTGGTGGACACCGGTTTAAAAGCATGGGGAGAGGGCGAACCGAGAGGCCTCAGTTATGAGAGGATATCGTGACGGCTTGAAGGTCGGATCAAGAAGACCAAAACAGACCTAGCCGAGGAAGTCTCGATGCGAAAATCGTAGTTTCAAGCATGGCCGATCAAGGCCCTTCAAATCGTGGAAGCTCTTGGGTCCGCATAAATTGCCGCTTCTTATATCATCCAGATACCTTCCGATCCCGAGTTCAAATTGAGAAAAGCGATTTACTTAAGATGCCAACTCAGTGGGCCATAATATTGAATAAATAGAATTACTTTATCAAATGCTTGAAATGTTTGGCAGCTTTTGAATAAATAGAATTTCTTTATTAGCAGCTTTTGAAATGTTTTGCGCGTAATTAAACGCCCTATCTCGATTTATTGTCAACTTTGTATTATGTGATGTAAACGTTCGAACATGCATCGATCGGCTCCAATTAGGAACCATGTAGTTGGTCAGTTAAATCATGATCCCCACGAAGGGTGCTCCGAATCCGAAGACTTATTCGACCAATCGTGGAATCCATGAAGGGCGCTCTGAATCCGGAGACTTATTCGGCCAATCGTGGTATCCACGAAGGGCGCTCTGAATTCGAAGACTTATTCGGCCAATCGTGGTATCCACAAAGGGCGCTCCGAATTCGGAGACTTATTCGGCCAATCGTGGTATCCACGAAGGGCGCTCCGAATCCGGAGACTTATTCGGCCCTTAGATGTCATGCACCCAAAGGGGCTCCGAATCCGGAGACTTGTTTGGCCAATCGTGGTATCCACAAAGGGCGCTCCGAATCCGGAGACTTATTCGGCCATCAAGAAGCGTATGAGCTAAGGCATAAAAACGAGAAACTTTTGCATTACAGCAGAGTATGTACAAGTACCAAGCCCACAAATCGGGTCATTGGTAAAATTTTCGTAGATGCGTTGAATTCCAAGGCCGTGGCAGGCTTCTTCCTGACATGTCCGAGAGCCGATATGCCCCTGTTCCTACAATGGAGCCTACTTGATAGGGCCCGCTGGGCTTGGACCCAACTTTCCGCTTGCCTCCTGGCATTGAAGTACTTTCTTCAGACCACTCTTCCGGGTCAGAATTCGGAATTGAACTCGTTGATTGTACGACTTAGCGAAGTCGCCGATACTGCACATGGAGGCTGTGGCCGTCTCTTCGCTCCTCGATTAGATCCAGTCTGTATAAAGCATTATGTCATTTCAAATCGTGATCAAAGGCTTGCGATTTCAAAGTCGGAGGCCAATTTCAGGTAAGATTGCTTGGGTTCAAGCAGAGCTTAATCGCTTCCTGGACCTCATCGGCAGCAGTAATGCGCCCACAATACACTCTAATTTTTCACCCATTTGCCTTTAGCTCTTTCCACTTCTTTTGATGCCGCCCAAGATGGTTTTGTTAGAGGCTTCATTGACCGTTATTCGGGGTACGCGCGAGAGAAGTAAGGTACGACATCAGATTTGTCGCACAGCTTCAGATACGCCACAATCGAATCGGGTGCCATTGTTCGAGATGAGAGCTCTTGGAATGCCGAATCGCAGAATGATGTTTCTTCGCATAAATCGCTTATGCTCAAGATCTCAGATATGTGTTAGAGCTTCCGCCGACCCATTTTGTAAAGTAATCTGTTACGATTAAGAATCGCTTGTTTCGGGGCCCTTGGCAACGGCCCCACGATATCAAGCCCCCATTGAGCAAACGGCCAGGATCGGTGATAGAGTTCAACCCTTCAAGGGCAAATGGGTTAGTGGAGAGAACTTTTGGCATCGTCAGATCTTTTAACATAATTTTCGCTACGGCTCATTGTCGACTAATAATACCCTCGTGTTATAGCTCGATGGGCCAGGAGCGCCAGAGTGGGCACCACAACTACCCTCATGTATCTCGCTTAGAAGCTCCTCCAATTTATCCGGTGTACGATTCCAAATAGGGACCTGAAGGGACTTTTATAAAGCCCTCCTTGTGGATCCAGATAATATCGCAGGCCTTATCACAGTAGCTTGTGTGCTTTTTTTCGTCCTCTAGGAGTTGTTCGTAAGAGAGAATCCCAAGAATGGGGTCCATCCAAATTTTGATGCGGATTCTATAACGTTGACGTGGGTTTTCCTCCGAAGGGCAAATACTCTACCCCGGATGAAACCTACTTCAATGGTCCGCTTGAGCTCGTAATTGATGGCGGAGGCTAGACATGCCAGGCATCCGCGTGTGTGTTCGATCACGGTTATTTGGTTCGGCCGGATGGTCAAACTTCATTAGCAAAGAGTTGGCCGCTTTCATAGGTCGCCATACGGTCGTTTTTTGCAGCGTACTCCCCCTTTAGCTGGTTGATGACCAATTTTGAGTCACAAAACACTAGCAAACGCCGAGCGCTAAGAATATGTGCATTTTGTAGACCAGCTAAGAGGGCTTCATACTCGACCTCGTCATTTGGTGCTTCGCTGCTTGACGGCCCGCTTATTATCGCTACGCGGAGACATGATTATTACGCCGGCGCAATTTCGCTGGTTAGACGATCCATCACAAGATAGTCGCCAAATATCCTGACATAAATTCTCCGCGGCTTTGATCGAACTTCAAATTTGGAAGAACGTCAACAGTTTAAGGCCTGAAGCCCGCCAGGAATTCTAAGAACAAAGTCGGCCAAAGATTCCGTCCCCTTCCCTTGATTGCGGTTTTAGGTAAAAAATGAATGTCATATTGGCCGAGTTCAAGAGCCCATTTTGAAACACATCCTGATGCTTCTGCACTCTGTAGTACTGATTGGAGGGGAAAATCTGTTATCACCTTAATGCTATGGCCCTGGAAGTAATGTATCAGTTTTCTTGCTGCCATGACCGAGGCTAGGATGAGTTTTTCCAGCGGAAGATAACGTGTCTCGGCATCGACCATTGCCTTGCTCACATAATAAACTGGCCGTTGCTACCCTTCCTCTTCTTTTAATAGTACGGCGCTGACGGTTCTATCGGAGACTGCCAGATACAGAATGAGGGGGTCACCGGCAGCTGGTGTTGTCAAGAGAGATACTGACCGGAGGCAAGTCTTGAGCCTTGAAAGTCGCCACACTTGGCGCACTATTCAAAAGCTTTTGCCTTGACGAAAGCATCCGGAAGAATTGTTCAGAGCGCCTGCTGACCGATCGATGAACCTATTGAGTGCAGCGGCCATCCCTATCAACTTTTGGACTTCTTTCACTGATCGGGGGGAATCGAGTTCCAAGATTGCTATGACTTGCCTCAAGTTGGCTTCGATTCCACTTGGTTGACGATATAACCCAGAATTTGCCGAGCCGATTCCAAACGCTGATTTAGAGGCGCTCAGCCATTCTCAGATTTGGCGAAGATACCTAATGTCTTCTAGATTGGCTATGTGATCCCGTTTTCTTGGACTTGACCACCATATCGCTGATGTAGACTTCCATAGTGTGGTCGAGTTGTTCTTTGAACATAGCGTGACCGCCTTTGGTAAGTTGCTCAGATTCTTCACCCAAAAAGGCATAACTTTGTAGCAAAGAGATTCCTCTTGGGGTGAGGAATGCGCTTTGTCCGTCATCCGGATGCATGGCGATCCGATGGTAGCCTTTGTAAGCATCGAGAAAACTCATACGCTGGTGGCGGCCGCTGCATCGGCAAGTTGGTCGATTCTAGGTAAGGAAGCACCTTGGGGCAAGCTTTGTTCAGATCCGCGAAGTCGACGACACTCGCCAAGTTCCATTTTTTCTTCTTCACCACCGTGTTGGAGAGCCACGAGGGTAGGTGACTTCTAATTGCTCCGGCCAAGCAAATGGTCGACTTCTTCTATGACGGCAAGAAGCAGTGCTCGCAGCAGTAATCGACGGCCTTCTCCGAATGATGGGCTTGCATGTGGTGTCGACGCTCGTGGTGCCAGGAACCGATGGGTCTATACCCAGATCTCAGACGAGTCCACGCAAAGACGCCGAGGTTGGCGAGTAGAAAGAAGATCACCGCCTATCGGCTTGGTTTAAAGAGGTGCCAATTATGAAGAACTTTTCTGTGCTTCCATCGGCGTCAACTCGGCCTAAACCTTCGTGGTTTTTCGCTATCGCCGCCTCGACGCTATCCAGATTTCCGATTGGGTACCTCAATGGAGTTTACCGCAATTCTTTTGGCATTTTAAGGCCGAGGTAACATGCTTGTGCCGATTTTTGGGAGCCGCGATTCGCCAATGCCGTGGTTCTGGGAAACGAATAATTGATGGTAGGTGTCAGACGCCCGTAAGGTATGTAACCACGATCGCCCCATGATGAGATTGTACGGCGATGGCAGCCGGACGACCAGGAATTCTACATCCACCGTTCTGGAACCCGCTCGAACGGGTAGGTTGATCTTTCCCAGTGGGTATTCGGGGTTGGCATTGAAGCCGAATAGTGGATAAGGGGCCGGAGTCAGGTCCGATTCGGTGAACCCGAGTTTGATGAAGGTTTTATAATACATGACCTCGGGCGTCGCTTCGTCTATAAGAACGCGTTCGACGGTGAACCGGTTTACGCGTAGCGCGATAACCAATGGATCGATGTGAGGGAGTGTTATGTCGATCAAATTAGAGTCATCGAAGGTGATGCTTGGCGATTCTCGGGGTCGCTGGTCGGGCGTGAGTTGTCACGAGGCCCTAAGGACTAGATTGCATGTACAAACCGGCTTTGCAGTCAGATATCATATGGATGTTATCATACAGAACACTTCGCTGGAGACGTTCGTTTTTTGTCAACTCCTCAAAGTATTCTACCAAGCACAACGAAGTGTTTTTTGTCGGCCCGAGACCGAGATCGCCGCGCTTGGGGGTCGCCGTAAACTCGGCGCATCGCTTGTTTGACTTTGCTATTTCCAAGGCCGATCGCGCCTAGGCGCTTGTTCTCGCCGATGGTGTTGTCTAAACTGTGTTTGGTCTTTTGGCTGCTCCATGATGGCTAGTATCGCCTCGCTACCAAGTCGCTTAGAATCGACATTCAAGGCACGCCTTGCACGATGATTTCCTTCGAGCATATTTGTCAAGTGAGGTCGACTTTTGTGTGATCGCTACGGCTATCGGAGAATCTTGAGTCACGCCTTCTATGGATGTATTTGAGTATTCCCACAGACGGCGCCAATTGTGGGAAGTTGTTCGGAAATACTTTTCAGATCCCGAGACGCCTTGATCCTCGCCTAGTCACCAGAAAGACAAACACTGTCGGGGTGCCGGGTTAGCACCGACGGGCAAGTCATTTATACTCAAGAAAGCTTGTTTACTAAGTTTAGTGAAGTGATTCTTACATACCTTTCTAAATCTGAAGCTCTTGTATTTATACTCATTCTCTGGACCTCGGGTCTAGAGCCCACTTTTTACTTATTATCCTTTTGTTTATTCCAACATACATCTCCTCGTCTATTCGGCGATCTCAATGTATTCGGTATCTTAGTTGATTAGTACGGAGCCGAATAGTCTCTGACTTCTGGGATACATCCCTTTCGACTCTTCTATTTATTCGGCTCCCACAAGCTTCTTGCTAGCTTCCCAAATGAGCCCATTGCATATTTGTAATGTTTAAAGATTTTATTATATCATCTAATAAGCAAGCATAAAGATTTATTTTATTTTTAGTTTAAAATAATTATAAATTTATATTCTTATTTCATAATCATTAGATATGTAATGAAAATATCTCCTTACAACATGTAACATGTAAAGTCAAACTAGTTATTTTTATTATTTAGCTAAAATTGTTAATAAATCACTAAATTTCATTTCTATTAAAATAGTTATCAAATTAGTCATTTTAGTTTTAGTGATTTTGATTTAACAAATATAACTAGTAGTTGTTTTACATAGTCAAACATTAAAAATACTTTTTATACTTCAAAATTAATTGTGTTCAACTTATAAAAAATAATTCTAAATTAAAATGTATAAAAAATAATATAGAAAAAGAATAGATAATTTGTTGAAAAATGTATTTAAAAAGGTGTATAATCAAAATAGGAAAAAGAAATTTAAAATTAAAATATAATAAATTTTAACTAGTTTGATAGTGATGCTTAGACGAGAGGATCAATGCTTAGAAAGATGCATTTTATAAAAAAATAATATAAAAAAAGAATAGATAATTTGTTGAAAGATGTATTTAAAAAGGTGTATAATCAAAATAGAAAAAAAATTAAATTAAAATATAACAAAATTTTAACTAATTTGATAGAAATGCTTAGATGAGAGGAGCAAAGTAGAAAGATGTATTGTGACATGTGGTCTCGCTTTGACAACAAAGAAGTTTTAGTTTAAAATCCAAAAATTCATTAAAAAAGGAAAAAATTAGTCTAAGGTCCCTTTTCTATTTTTAGTAATGGAAGAGATCCACAATATTATATTATGATATCTAAGGTCCCTCAACTTTCACACCAATATATCACAGAGAAAATTAACTCTCTCAAGTCAATCTTTTTTTTTTTTTTGTCTGTCTAAACTCTGTCTTCTTCGCGAAGGCAGATCTTGAGTTGGACCGTGCCATAGGGCGGCCGAGGGCGCCAGATCCGTTACAAGTGGCACGCTTCGTCGTTTTACGCCACGGAAGATGAGGTGGGCAGAGCCGATAAAAGGCTTGGTGTCGTCTTTGGCAGTGGCGTGGACCAGGTCGAGGTGGAAGGTGGAGTCTTGGATGGGAGAGTTAAAATGAATGATGAGTTTCTGATCCCAGTAGGGATAGATATTGCCATCGCCGTAATTTCGGTAGAGCATTTGTTGTTGGGCTCAACCCACACCATGGCGTATGGTTTTAATCGCCGTAATGCCGCTCACGCTCTTTAGATCCTTCACCGACGCCTCATTCACATCTATTTCAGAACGGCAAGCCATTGGAAAGAAGGGATCGGTGATTGATCCGGATAATTTGTTGAATTACGCCACGATTTAGCGCCCAAGGGGTAAGAAGGTTTGTTGAAAGAGTTTGATGAAGTTTTGGAGCATTACAATAGCTTTTCAAAGATAGAAGGTGTTGGAGAAAGGGAAGAAATTGAAGGTGTTGGATGTAACGCTAGAAGGAGATTGCAATCGAGGATTTAGAGTCGAGAAGAAGAAAGAGTCGATGAAGGATCGACCACGCTGGCGCTGAATGGAGGATTATAATGGATCGCAAAGAAAGCCGATGATTGAAATGGGAAATGAGGTTTTGAGGAAGATGATCAAACCCAAAGGAAATTTATTGAGACCACTCAATGAAATTTCAAAAAAACAAACTCAAAGAATTTTGTTTAATTTTCTCTGCCTTTAATTGAGTAAAATTGGTGAAGTCATATGTATATATTTATACTGTTTGTTTGTTTGGTACACTCAGTGAAATTTACTGAGACAACTTAGTGAAATTTCAATAAAACAAACTCAGAGAAATTTGTTCTTTGGAGAGAAATTCTCTCAGAGGTCCAGAGAAATTCTGGAGAGAAATTTCTCTAGATGGGAATTTCTCTGGAGAGAAATTTCTCTGGGAAGTCTAGAGAAATTCTCTGGATGAAATTTCGCTGGATCAAATTGAGGGATCTTAGACATTATGAAAATATTTGGTGTCCTTTATAGTATAAAATCTTAATATCATGGACCCTAAAAAAAAAACCCCTTAAAAAAGTTAAAAAATTAATAAATTATATGAAAAATCAAAGATTATATTTTCTATACATTTTGCATATATTTTTATAAAAAGTTTAAAAATAATCTCAAGCATATTCAAATTTGTTTGGTTTCACATTTTAAGATTCATTTTAATTGATTTTTTTTTCATGTTTTTTTTCACTGAATTTTTTCAATATTGTAAATATTTAAAAAAAAAAAAATAGATATAACTAACATAAATACACTTAAAAAGTCTAATATTTGTGATTTTTTTTAAAAAAAAATTCACTAAATAGCAAAAATACAAAACATAAAAATAAAAATAAAAATTCAATACATTTTTGTATTCTTATGTATTTATTGATTTTTTAAAATATTTTTTTATAAATATTTTACTTTTTAAATACATTTAAGTAAGGTAATTCTAAAAAAGTAAAAAAATTGTTTAAAATTTTAAAAATATTCATTAAAAATAAAATAAAAATATGAAAAATAAAAAACTCAATTTCTAAAAAATTATATTCAAAAAATTAAAATCAAATACAATATTTATCTCATATTTTAACTAAAAATTTTAAAAAATTATTAAAATAACTTGTTCCAATGAGGCCCAACAGAAAAGAAAATGATAAATTACAAATACACCTCACGAGATTTAATTAAAATATGAATTGTCCTTATAGTTTTAGAAATTATATTTCACCCACTGAAATTTATAATTTCATAACAAATTATTCTTTTTATTAATGATATTAAAAATATGTTTCAATTAATAATTTAGTTAATTTTATTATTGTATAAAAAAATAATTATAAATTTTATTTTTTTAATTAATTTTATTAAATAAAAATTATAATAAAAAAATATTTATAACTTTTAAATAAAAATTATAATAAAAAAATATTTATAACTTTTAAAATTATAAAAAATAATTTATAATTTAAGCAAATTTCAAAGTACAGTCGTAATTTATGCAGAAGAAAAAACAAGGAGACAATGGAGTGGCGTTGGCGTAATATCCGGAAAAGACAAGGGCACATATGTCGGAACAGTTGGACCACCGCCATATGGGGAATCTAACTGTTAACTATTCTCCATTCTCACACGTCTGCTAAACCCCAAAAAAACAAAGCCTGAGGGAGCTGTAAAATAAATAAATATAGACAAACACAGAACACTTTAGAATTTAGAAAGCTCAGTAAGCCACCAAATCAATCAACTATGGCTATTCCCAAATTCATACAGGTACTTCAATTTTCTCACATATACCATTCACACACTCAAATTCCTTGTTTGGTTGCTGGGAAAATGTTTAGTCAATTCAACCACCCTGACAGTGCTTAAGCAAATGGTTGGTTGGTTGACGAAACCAACAAAGAAAATCAAGATCCTGTGTGTTTTTCTTTCTCTTTGCCTTTCTCGGCCACCAAACATAGTCTTGGAGACTAATCTCTCTCTTAATCAGATAATCAAGTAACCGTTCTCGTTACTAGTAATTTCAGTTGATCTTTCGCCGGTTAGCGTTTGAATTATTTTATACTGTTCTAGGGTTTTTATTTATAAATTCTTGATCCTATTATGTAGTTTTGAGGACTGGTTTGTTGTTTGATCAATGAAAATTACCTGTTTAGTGCATGTTGGTTTATGACTGATGATTGTAATTTCTAAGCTATGAATTAAGTTGTTCCTATACTCATTCTTGGTTTTGTTATTTGTTTAATTGGTTTTTTATGTTTAAACAAAAGGATAAGTAATTTAAAACCGATGTCTAATTGGTTAATTAACAAATGATAAAGCAATGCATCTCTGAATGTTACTCTCTTATTATTTCAACCTTGAATATGTTTGTATAAAAATCAACTTTAGTAAATTGAAACTGTGTAAAGATTTTTGTTGGTAGACATCCAGTAGCCATAGTCCATACAATTGCATCGCGCGGATTTTTTTATCTGTTAAGTGTTTTGAGTTTTTTTTTTGTAATTCAGTGTGTTGAGTGGACCTGAAGTTTGAGCTTGCACATGATATTCTTAGCTGCACTAATCTTTGTCTTATGTCTATTTTGCAGCTTAAAAACTTTTATTTATTTGTATTTGAGGATTGGATGAAGTAACTTTAAGTTATGGGTATCCCTATTTTTGGGGAAAAAAAGGTTGAATGCGCAAAAATGTACCTTAGCCTATGTTTGGATCATGAATTTGGATAGAGATTTAAAAAGTGCGAGAAAAAGTTGAGGGAAATATTAATGAAATATAAGCTAAATTTTTTTTCAATTTTCTTCGCTTTTTCCCTACTCTTTCCAAATTTCTACCCAAATCCATCATATAATAAACACAGCCTTAAGGTCCAAATCCAATCATGCTTTTGATTGGGAGGAGAAAGGGCTGACAATCTGACTAAATTTTTGGGTTGGAAACTTTGCAGGGGAAATAGGGATCAAAGGAGTTTTATCCTCCAGTTAATCTGGGCAATGGGTCTTGAGTTTCGATCTTTATGCCACGTGGAATCCAGGAGAGTTGTATGGCTAATGGGGATGATGTTTGCCATTGCTCTAGTAATGCAGTATTTTGAACTTCCATATGGTAGTTCTATATCGGCTATATTTTCTGCAGGCAGGCCTCAAGTAGTGGCTACAGGCACATTCTCAACTGGAGATCCATCTGCTAACCCCAAAATGGTGGGTAACAAGACATCTCTTAATGGTTTGAACTCCACTGATGTAAATACTGATCATAATAATATTAATATAACCAAGACCCCCGAAGGAAAGGACATAGGACTCAAGAATGATTCTGTATCAGAAAACAATGGAGGCTCGGGTGATTCTCTTCAATTAGATGGGGATACTGACCCTGAAGATGAATCTCCATCTGAGGATTTTATATATCTTAGTCATAATTCGACAACAAATAAGACAATTACTGATAATGCCTTGGCACCGGAGAAGTCTAGAGAATCTTCATACAGCTTTTCCCCAAATAATGCTGCCATCAATAATAATTCTTCATTAGGCAGTGTTCCGGAAGAAAGTCCTGTTTTCACAGTAGGGAAAAATGGAAGTTTAGATGCCTATCCTGCTAACCCCCTTTCAGTTGCATTCCCACCAATGATTTCATTGCCCAAGTTAAACACTTCAGCAAATGCGAATACAAAATCGCAAAGTCCCATGATATCTGTTTATCCCAATACATCTTCAGTGGATAAAGACTCACGCAATGCGCTTTCCAATGATGAAAAATCTGAGGAATTGCAAAGGGATGCTAATATGTCAGAAAATAGTTCTTCTAAGACTAATGTTCCAGCAGAAAAGGCAACAGCAGCAGTGGTGTCAATATCTGAGATGAATGATTTGTTGCTTCGGGGTCATACTTCATCATTTTCAATGGTTTGTGCATGTCTTCAATTTCATATTGATCAGAGAAGATTGAGTTCACTGAAGTAGGCTTCAACTTAATTTCTTTCCTGATTTGTTTGTAGAAACCACGGTGGTCTTCAAGAGTTGACCAAGATTTACTGAATGCAAAATTACAGATTGAGAATGCACCTATTGTAGAAAATGATCCTTGGCTTTATGCTCCTCTCTATCGAAATGTTTCCATGTTTAAAAGGTAAGCATGTTGAGTAAGATTATTCTATTAATTTTGGTCCATGTTTTGTTGCAGATGGGTTATCCCGGCAGTTGCACTACCTTTACATACATTTTTTTACATTCATCCATACACAGTCATTGACCCACTACCTCCACGATCTAGAAGATTTTGAAGGCTTAATTTCAAAAAAATGTGAATCAAGTGTCTTTGAAATGCAGTTGCTTTCTCTTGTTGGATAAGTGGACATAAAATAAAGAAGATGAGTTGCTCAACAGTTGTGATGTTACAATATCTATCTGCATATTTATAAGGAGGGACTATTTACACAACCAAAATGGCAAAATCAATAATCCACTCGCATATTCCGACCCATGTATGTTAGAAGGGGGTGTGGTTTTAGCCATTGTGATTGTGAAAATTGTAGACCCGTATAGGGGAAAACACATTTTTCTCTTTTTTGGTTGGGTCAGAAAAATGAGAAAAAAATGAATATTACTAAAAATTCCATTTTTTTCTGTTTTGTTTTGTTTAATTACCCATATTTGCCTTATATTTTATCTTCCTTTGCCAAATTCAAGACCCAAACATAGCCTAAGAGAATTGTTTTCCGTGATTCTATCCAGCTTAGTCAAAAATAAAAAATACCAAAATGTAAATGCTATTCAGAGTTTAATGAAGATGAAAACAGCACTTAAGAACAGGATAAAGCATTCTACTTGTACCATTAGCATTCTACTTAAGAATGTGCCTCACTTCAAGATGATCTACATATATCATACAAAAGAAGCCCACTTGCATAGGAATATATTATGGACTTTCTTATAGTCTAAGAAGCATGGACACGGACACGTGGACATGGAGATTTTTAAAAATGCAGAATATGACACGCTAGACACGCATAAAATATATAATTTTATATATTTATTATATGTCATATATTTAAATATCTAATATTTATTTTATGTCAAATATTTAATTTTATCAAATTTATCAACCTTAGCTATGCTATTTTAGTAAAAAAAGTTTTAAAATTTTTTTTTTTTTTTTCGAAAAAATGGTCCTCAATGTGTCCGAGCATGTCCGTAGCATGTTTGAAGTGTCCCGGCGTGTCCGACACGTGTTCGGAGCATGTTTGTATTCGTGTCCGACATGTGTCGGACACCTATACGTCACCTCCAGAGAGATGTCCATGCTTCATAGCCTATAGTACCCAAGGAAATTTACTATCATACAAATAGGGACCAGAAAGTATTCTTGTTTTGGACGGTTCATCCATCTGTCTGGTTTAGATTTTAAATAGCTTAGGTATCACTGCATCAATGTGGGTGTGAGAATGGATACACATGTTTCTCTTGGCATAACATGTTTTAAGTGTCTCAGATATACTATTTAGGATTGGGTACAACATCCTTTATATAATTTTTTTGCTTGGTATTGGTGAATCCTTTTGCACCCTCATATTCTTTTTGGCATGGGGAACTAAACTTTTTAGATTGGGATAAAGAGGTTTGCATTACAAAATTACTTCCTGATTTCCTCGTAGGAAAGGCACTAGTGGAAACTTTTTTCTTTTGGTCTTTGTAGCTTTATGTAGTTAAGGAGGTTTTAGGAAGAAATCTTAGCACAAAGGATCTTTTGAATTTTGTTCAACTAAGTAGGTTTAAGAGGGAACTATTTCTCTGTTAAACCATTTTGCATTTTTTCAAAATGAACAAGAACCTCATTGCAACAATCTCATATGCACACACAGTTATTAGTATTGCTCATGCAAACTGTGGTAGGCAGCCAAATTTTTAAAAATTCAAAATTATCAAATATGCAGGAGCTATGAGTTAATGGAACAGATGCTCAAGGTTTACATTTACAAGGAGGGACAGAGACCCATTTTCCATCAGCCAGTGCTAAAGGGAATTTATGCTTCTGAGGGTTGGTTCATGAAGCTGCTGAAAGGAAGCAGACAATTTGTCACTAAAAACCCAAGAAAAGCCCACCTATTTTACTTACCTTTCAGTTCTCGAATGCTAGAGGAGACCTTATATGTACCTAATTCTCACAGCCACAAGAACTTGATACAGCATCTGAAGAACTACCTTGACATAATTGTGGGAAGATACAGTTTCTGGAACCGAACTGGTGGAGCTGACCATTTTCTTGTTGCTTGCCATGACTGGGTACTACTTTGCATATTTCCTATTGATTTGTGTTCCGTAATGATTCTAACAATCCATTGGATCTGGGGGAAAAAAAAAATGAGGGAAATGCTAGAAAATTTCTAATAATCTTTTTTATTTTTTGTTTTTGTTTTGTTTTGTTGTTTTGAAGGCCCCATCTGAAACAAATAAACACATGGCTAATTGCATTAGAGCTCTTTGCAATGCTGATATCAAAGAAGGCTTCAGGTTTGGAAAGGACGGTCTCTTCCAGAAACATATGTCCGCCAGCTCAGAATCCCCTAAGAGAAATTGGAGGAAAGCCTCCTTCCCAGCGCCAATCCTTGCTTTTGCTGGGAACATGCACGGTTATCTTCGTCCTATTTTGTTAAAGTATTGGGAAAACAAAGATCCCGACATGAAAATTTTTGGCCGAATGCCCAAGGTAAAGGGCCAAATGAGCTATGTACAACACATGAAGAGTAGCAAGTACTGTATATGTGCAAAAGGTTATGAAGTCAACAGTCCACGAGTGGTGGAAGCCATTTTCTATGAGTGTGTGCCAGTGATTATTTCTGACAATTTTGTACCCCCATTTTTCAATATTTTGAACTGGGAATCCTTTGCTGTTTTCGTCCCCGAGAAGGATATTCCAAATTTGAAAAGTATACTCCTTTCAATCCCACAGAAGAGGTATCTCGAGATGCAACGGAGAGTAAAGAAAGTACAACAACATTTTCTTTGGCATGCTAGGCCTATGAAGTATGATATCTTTCATATGGTACTCCACTCGATATGGTACAATCGAGTTTTCCGAATAAGACCCAGATGACAACTGTTGCCTTTGATTACAAAAAGATTACAGGTAAACTTATTTTTTCTCTGGAATTAGATTAAGTGCCCAGTTGTAGGGAACTGAGGATATGAAAAAATTGCAAGAAAACAGAAATTCATTGTTGTAGAGCAATTTGTTTTTAAGCTTTTGATTGGGATTCTTGTAGTTTTTATAGTGTCATTATTTGTTGCTGTACATAAATTTATAGAAAAATAAATTATTCTTTGATGTGAAGATCTCTCTCTAGACATCTCTTGACAAAGCCATATTGGTAAGTACTGTGTAAGTGTATAGACATCTGTTAATATGTTGTGATGTTATGAGCTTGGGGGTTATTGGATTACCTTTACTTTACATGTAATGATATGAAAGATTAATACTCAGCTATTTGTTCCTGTTTGCTTTGCTTAATAGAGTCGTTGTTGATGTTGGAAATTGGTCTCATATCGTGGCAGCTTACAGACCTTGGGGTTGCCTCGTGGCAGCTTACAGACCTTGGGGTTGCCTGAAAAAGGTTAACAGAAAGTAGACTTACCAGAGATTCAGATGTAAGGTTGACAACTGTGGTGTAGTGTCGGCTGAAGACTCTCCGATACTGGGCGAGCCAGAAGAACCCTTTTTATTTATTTATTTATTTATTTTTTTCACACAGCTCTCAAAGTTGAAGGAATGTATGTGTATGGAGTGGCATTTCTTTGTTTCATGGGAATTCTTGGTATATATATGCTGTTAATTCATACGGTTGATTTAGAACAGAATAATAGTGATCATTCTCGGATTTCATGGGATTTTCTCCGTTTACAGTATCATGGATTTATTATATGGTCCTTCAATCTCACATATTTTCGAGGGATGAATCAGTTTTGGGGAGAGGATTTTCTGCAGTACTTTTTTCATTAAGTTATTACTAAGCAATTGATCAACATTGGAACACTTTTAAATTGCCCCAATGTTTTAGCAGTATTAATCCCTTATGCCTCGGTTGTTTTTAGATATAGGATGAATGGAATTGTTAAGGAAGAGATGGTTAGTGAGAAGATTGTTACTGTAGGGATTGTTAGTAAAGGGATTAAGTAAAATTGTGTTTGTTTTGATAATAGTTGTTAATGTGAGAATTATTAAATTATTTTTATACAAAATAAAATAAAAATTATTTATATATAAAATAAATCTAAAACAAATATAAAAAAAAATTCAGAGATGTGTGGCCGTATGTGGGTAAAAAAAAAAAATTTACTATTCCGATCAATTGGCCTCATGACCGAATACATTCTAATCTCCTAGATTATTTTTCCAATTCCACCTCCAACCTGGCCAAGCTAATTCGATTGCTCAATCGGATTACTAAATTCATTAGAGTATCAATCTCATTGTTCATTTCGCAACCAAACAAGCCATTTGAGTTGGGTCCGCATTCATCCTATTTTAATCCTATCTCTTATGCAGGAAAACAAACATGACCTTAATTAATATTTAATTTATGTCCATTGAAACACTTCTTATATATTGGAGACAAGATTGATACAATTTAAATATTAAAAATCAAATTAAAACACTTTCATATTGCCAGGAAGTTGACATAATTTAAATATTAAAATTAAAGGAGAATTACATATAAATGGAGAGTAGAAAAAATATTTACAAAAAGGTGAAAAAAATTATGATTTTAATTATCAATAATTATAATATTTATTATTTTTTTGTAAATATTTTTTTACTCTCCACTAATCTGCAATTCTCTCAAAAATTAAAATATCACAAGACTCATATTTACGAAACAACAAATTTAATTAACGCTTTATCCCTTGATACGTACCACTGCGGCTCACACAAAGGGTTTGTTTTAAATATCTAAATAATTATATTTTTGATTTTTTATAAAAAGATGTGTAGAAAAATAGAGAGATAATATTATCCAAAAAAATTAAAAAGATAAAAAAAAGTGTGTTATGGTGCGTCATGCCAAACAAGCTCTTAAATGTTAAAAATTAAAAAATAAATAAATAAACAAAACAGATTTTCAAATCACAATTTGGCAATCTAAAACCCAAAAATCTATTTGGTTTTGGGTTTTTAAACCTATATTCAACTCAACTATTTGAAAACTCTTCTTAAAACTCATAATTAGATAAGTTTTAAATTTTTGAACTTTTTCAAAACTCATAACCAAATAAGTTTTAAATTTGGCCTTATTTGGTTTGTGTTTTGAAATATTATTTCAAAAATAATTTTTTGGAGAGAGTTTAGAAAACTTGAAAATTTGTTTGATTGTATATTTTGAAAGTGGGTTAACTTACACCTTACAACTTACACTTACACCTTATACTTACACCTTTTATACCTTACACCTTACACCTTTTGTGTAAGTGACACATAGTTTGCAACTCACTTACACCTTACACCTTACACTTACACCTTACACTTACACTTTACACTTACACCTTTTGTGTAAGTGGCACATGGTGTGCAACCCACTTACACCTTTTGTGGGTTGCACACCTAAGAAAACTCCATTTTGAAAATGATTTTGGATGATTTGATAGTTTTTTGTAGTTGAATAGATGAGTGAGTGGAAGAGAAAAAATAATTGATTGATGTGTAGTACAAAAAAAAGTGATTTTGAATTTTTTTTTTTCTAATTTTTTTCTAAGTATTGGCCAAATAATTTGTTATGTTTTAGACATATATGGGCGATCCAAAAAATGTACTTAAATAATAAATAAAATGTGAAAAAATAAAAAACAAATGTAATAAATATGAAACATTTTAACTATTTGTAGATTGAGGATATAAATTAGGAAAACAGCTTTAAAATTTTAAAAACGTTCTTATGAACTAATATATACATATGAAACTCTTCTCTATAAATTATATTAGATTTATATGCAAATTACATTTAGATTATGTATACAAAAGAAGTAAACAAAATAAAATATATATAATGATAAAAAATAAAATTAACTATAATATTGTAAAAAGCTTTGACTATGTATATTAAAAAGGGTAAACAAAATTGACTATAATATTGAAAATTTTTTTAACTACAAGACAAAAAAAAAACCCAAAACCCAAAAAAACTCTAATTAAAAAGTAGTTTTGATAATTTTTAACCAAACAAGTTTTTAATTTGTAAATTTTTAAAAATTACTTTCAAAATATACAACTCAAAAACTAGTTTTAAAACTCTTTTAAAAAACTTAATTATTTTCTAAGATGAATTTCAAAACTAAACTAAACGGAGCCAAAAACTAGTCCACTTTGATTGTGTTGTTTTGTTATTACCTATAAAAAAAAATAAGAAAATTGTGTTGTTTTAGTCTATAGAATTCATCACAAATTTTATCTCGATAATTCAAATTCTCTATTTTTTAGATCATAATATATAAATTATTCATAAAAAAATAAGTGAATTCAATAACTGTAATCATGTTAATTTATTACATTCGTCTCTCAAAAAATAAATAATCTAATTATTAAAAAATATTTATTATTTATTTTTTTATAAATAAACTTTATAAATTAACATTATTATGATTATCTAATTAATTTAATTTTTTTAATATAAATAATTTATATGTCTTAATTAAAAAATAAACCATTCATATTATCCAGATGAGGTGTAATATGCCTAACAAGGCCAAAACAACACGGTTTCCAAAAACAAATCAACCGTTTTTTTTTTTTGTCATTTCACAACAAATTTACCCCGGTAACAACCAGACTGCCACCGTAGTTAAAAAAAAAATAAAAAGACTTTACCTAAAAATCTTAAAGGAAGTTAAACAATATTAACCAACCAGAATCATCATCATCTCAGACACTTCTCTTTTTCAATGAGAAATAAGATGTACAAAAGAGACATCATCATCGGATCAACAACATAAGAGGGTATATGCTGTAGGGGCAAAGACATTAGAGACATGGCTTCTGATTCTAAATCTACCTTGATGAAACTCAAGCCCAGCACTCAACATGTTTCATCAAAGCTCAAGTTTGATTCATCTATCACCAAGAAGAAGATCGCTGATACCTCTATCAAACGCCCTCTTGATTCCAAGACTAAATCCATCTCCACTTTCACATCCATCTCCACTTTCACAAAATCTGAGGTAACCCATCTCCCAAAAAAAAGTCTTTGCCTTTTATGATTCAGATTTTTTTTTAATTATTTGTAATGTTTTGAGGATCAAATGATGATTTTCTTGATAAGTTCATTTGGGTTTCTCTGAATTGATCATTCTTTTTCAGTGATTGGAAAATTTGGCTCTTTAAGACTAATTCTTGATGATTTGTCTGATTTAGGTGTGGTATTTTAGGTAATCCGTAGTGAATTAAGAGATTTTGGGGTACCCTTTTTGTGTTCTCTGTTGGAATTTGAAGCTGGGTACCTGAAAATCTATCTATTTATGTATGTATGTATGTAGGTATGAAAAACAAGAAGACGTAATTGAAATTGCTCTAGGAGATCATGGGTGAGAGTAGTGGGCAACTGAATACAGCAGTTTTTGTCGGTTGATTTCACCTTTTTAAATCTTTAAATAAATGCTAGGCAAAGTTAAATATTTAGAGAAAATCTAGTACTGTAGTTGTGGTTAATTTTGGAAATCAGAATAGTGTAAAGTACACACCAAGTGAGTTGCGTGCTTTATGTAATCGAATAGATGTATATGTAAGCTTATATGTGTTTACCTGCCTTATTATAATTAGGGGTTTGATGAGTTTTAATATGCATTGTTTAAGTGAAGGTGAAAGGAAAAATAACATCGAGCTCTTCAAGAACGTCGTCGAAAAAGACTACTATTAAAAAAAGAGAGAAGAAAGTTTACAGCTTGCCAGGCCAGAAGTTTGATGTTCCTGAAGAGGTTCTGGACTGACTCATTTCATGCTTTCAGTTCTGTTTCTTTGCTAGAAATTTCATGGCCACCAATTCCCATTGATTTTCCTATGTTTGCTATTTCTTGCTAACAGAGAGAACCCCTGAGGATATTTTATGAGTCATTATCAAAACAGATACCTTCAAGTGAAATGGCGGAGTTTTGGTGAGTTTTCCTTGTACAATTCTTGGTAGTTCTTGTTAAATTTAATTGTACTCTTGTCTTTTATGAAGTTAACTCTTTTGAACTGCTCATTATGAGGTTTGAATATGGCTTTAATTACTTTCATTTGATGCATAAAATCTACAAAGTTAACTAGACTTATTCCGGACAATATACATCTACATATATGTACATCTATTGCTTTTTACCATTTCGAGGTTGTATATTGCTTGTACTGTTGAGTGATATCCTTGATTGATGCCAGTGCTGTTCCCATATCTGAAAGCCGAAGAGGTTAGTTACCTTTTGGAAGGAGATTGTATGGTTGCTTGAGCAATTAGTGTTGTCAATTTGATGGAAAGGCTAGTGCTTGTGCCTGCCTGGCAGATTTAGGACTTAAGGATGGGTTATTGAAAGGCTAGCCTCTTAGAAGTATGAACACTTCTAAATGGTTAACATGTTGTGGCCGACAAAGATGTCCAACACGAATTCTCACCAGATGCTTCCCAACACTTGAATTCAACACACATGAAACACATTACAAGTCTGAATAAAATTATTTGCACTCCAAAGCTAAAACAAAAACAATATAAATTTATACCTATTCACCTCCTTTTGACCTTACAAATTATTATCCTTGGCTTAATCACTTATATGTTAGGTTTTTATTTTTGGCAATTCTGTTTGACAAAACTCCGTTCAGTTGTAATTTTATTCGATCTTTTATTTCAGTAAGCCTATGAATTTTAGATGTGAATCCAACCCAAATTGTGCCTTGAGATGTTTCGGTTAATTTTTTATGTTTGCCACTACGACTATGTCGAGAATCGAGTCGCTTCGGCCAACTCATTTAAGGTCTAGGGCAAGGCTCGGCTAAAAAAAAAGCAAAAATACAGTTGAAGTTGTTTGTTCGCTCGAGCGAAAGAATGTGCGCTTGAGCAAAGAATCCTTGGTCCCGAAAGTTTTCACTAACTGTAAAAATACTAAGAAGTTGTATTTCTCGTTCGAGCAACACTTTGGTGGCTTGAGCAAAGACACTTGAAAAAACAAGCATTTTAGTCTCCTCACTTGAGCGAGAGATCCTTCGCTCGAGCGACCTTCGCGGCCTGATTTTCTATAAATATGTGTTTCAGTCAGATTTTAGGGTTACAGCTTCCAGATCTTCTTCTTGAATATTAGGATTTATATCTGGAGCTTCTTTGCTAGTTTCTTTGATGTTTGTTTGAGTTTAAATCTGGTTTGAAAAGTATACATCAAAGGATTGTTTGTTTCATTCAATGCAAAAGAGAGTATTGTTTTTCGGTTGATTTCGTGGAATTCGAGCTTGAAGCTTTGGTGAATTCCGGAGTGGCTCATAGTCGTGATTCGACATTGGCGTTGTGGATTCAACGTTGGGTAAGACAATTCCGAGGTGAAGACGGGCTGGAAGAGGCACATAGAGGTCGGTTCGATTCGGGCGTAGATTCGCTAAGTAATTAAGAATACACTTGTGTAATTCCTTTATGTCTTCTTAGTGGATTGTTTTGTGGCTTTTGCCCGTGGTTTTTTTATCACAATTGGAAGCGCTCCAATTGTGATTTTTCCACGTTAAAATCGTTATGTCGATTTATCTTGATTGTTTAATTGGGATTGTTATTTACTGCTTAAAATTGATACATCATCACAAATCAATATCTAGGAGATTTCTGCATTTTTCATTATATATATGACATATAATGAATGTATGAAGTTATATATTTTTTGGCACATGTCTCCTCTGTGTTGTGCCCTACATATTTTTAAAATTTCCGTGTCAGTGTATCCGTGTCTTGTCACTTGTCCGTGTCTATGTCCGTGCTTCTTAGGTTGGCCTACATAAAAACTTCATTAGAAAATCGACATATACTTCTTGAAATGCCCCTAAATGCCTTTCATATTTACTTTCTATACAAAAAGTAATTTGGTCTTCTTTTTTTTTTTTTCTTTCCAAAACCAACATTCCTCTCATTATGGTAGAGGATAATAGTTAATAAACTCACAATCCACTTTGTGACTTCACAAATTTCTATACTTTTGTTAATTTAAACTTCTAGAAGAAGGGAGACTAATATGCATGCATGCACATAGCATGTGTTACCCCTATAGTTCCTACTGTGAGCTTGATGTGCGCCTATGCTCTCCCAAGCATGGTTCCGCAACATTTGTTCTTTGGTGATCAGGAAATGAATTAACATATGATCTGAGATTATTTGAATTTACAAAGATATGCTTGTTCTAGTTTATGATAGGGAGGTTTCTTAAATTGGTTTGACTTGGAGCTTGTTCCAGACGATAGCACTATTGTGCCAGGGTTGAATTGTATTAAAGGGTTTTCAAATGCTAGTTAGGGAGACATTCATTACACTCTTGTACTGAGGTAATCTGGTAAGATTTTATTTTTTATATATATATATTTTTTTTGTGCTTAACCCCACTTTTATGTACCTTTTTTGTTGATTAGTTAATATTTGGAGATGCTTTTCTCTTTTTCTTCTTAGAGGGGGTATAACATGAACTGATTGTGCTCTGGCTGCTTGTTTCTTTTGTTTCCTTTCATGTGTATTGATATTGATTCCCTATTTTTTGTCTTGGTAATATGGTAGGTTTGTCCCTAGTTTAATTAGAATAACATAGCATTTCTTGTCAATGAGTGGCAATAGATCAACCAGCTTTTTTTTCTCTCAGGGCATTTTGTAGTGCTTCAATCTTGAGTTGTCAAGGTAATACAAGTAAGATCTTAAACTTAGTGGAAGCAGCTAACTACTTGAGAAGAAAAACACATTGGTGTACTAGTTCATTGTGAAAACATGTTCCTATCATTGGTGATGTGACCAAGCATGAGTAAATAACAGGAAAGGGTGAGATAAAGTGGATCCTAAAGCTGCTGAATTTATACCTTACTGAGTGGATGACAAATTATACCAGTATTTGGCAAAAATGAAAATTTGGCATACTCACTTTGGAAGGAGTTTGAAAGATTGATAAAGGGGCTTTTCGCTTTGGAAAACTTGTTTACTTGAATATGAGAAGAAAACATAGGTTGTGGAGCACTATTGAAATGCAAAGCTTGGTGCATCATATTTTTCAAATAGTGATGTGTTAATAATAAACTTTGAGCTTCACATTTTTTTTTGTTTTCACCCAATTTCTGGGAGAACTCGTTGGAGTTTTTATCAACAACTTGGCACTAGGTGGGATGCAGCTATCAGTCAAGTTAGAAATAGTTTTTCGGGTGAATAAGGGCTGGCAAGAGAAGAGGCTAGCTAAGCCAATTAGCCAAAAGTTACCTTTAGCCAAAAAGCCAACAACTCATACCAAAAAGTCAAAGATTCCATTTTCTCTACTTTTTACGCCGCCTCGTGAATTAGTCAAAAAGTTGGCCCAAACATGTGTTTTTTTTTTACTAACCTTTTAGCCAATTAGCCAAAGTTACTAAATTAGCCTGCTTTCTCTCAAACGAGGCTTAAGTTAGAAATAGTTTGCTAAAGAAGGAAATAAGATAAAGGCTTACTGCTCAATATAACCATTATTCTTGTGAAAGTAAGAGAAGTTGTAGTATGAGCTGAAACATCATGTTGTGAGGAGTTTTGAAAGAAGGTCCAACTCTAGAGGGACTTAATTGCCATAACTACTTCAAGCCTAGGGTAAAAAGGATGTAAAGAGTGATGGAAACCTGAAGAAAACGAAGCCCCATAGGAAAAAGGATCATTGGCAGTTCAAACTGAATTGTAGGTAGCTTTGGGCCAAGTTTCCTAAGGTTGTACTACATCTAGGTTAGAATCATTGGCAGTTCAAAATTTCTGGGCAAAACAATGCAGGACAAAAACCTGAGAACTGTGGATTAAGCAGATGTGACTAAACTTCCTATCCATGGTGAATTCAATATCTGTTCCTCCAATCACAGCTCCTTACTAGATGTTAGCTGTGTGGTGAAATTAACCTCTGGCTATATTTAAACCATATTTCAGTGTACTTGCACTGAACAGATGGATTGATGCTCTATATTGAGGATCATATTTCAACATACTCCCACTGGCTATATGAGAAAGGGCAATAACTGTATTGTTTCTCCAAAAGTTGCTTTCAGGTGCCTTTTTCTGACAGTCATGTGGTATGGTGAGCACCCACGGCACACATATGCAGAGAAGGGAGTTGTATCTGTATTGTATCTATAGCAGATACTGATACTCCTAGGATACTCGAGGATACGTATTCGATACTTTCTAAACATATATGATACTTGATATTAATTCTCTTTAATTTTGAGAAGTATTTGGTACTTTTCAGATAATCTAGGTCACATATATTGGAATAATTTTGCATAGCATTAGAGTATACTGGTTAGATAAGTACAATAACTTTTCAATATTTTGCTTACTTTTAGAGGAGAAGAAAATAGTGAGATTAAAGTATACCTTACTTTTTCAATCATTATAAATGTGTCATACATATATCCTATATCTATATCCATATTTTTAAGAAAGTACTGATACATAAGATAATATGATTATACTAAAATCGGACTTCAACTATTAAACAAGCAAGTAAACTTGTGTACAACATGTTTGCATAAACATATTTAAGTATGAAAGGAAAAGTACAGGAGCAGTAAAAACAATTTAGACTTGATGAAATAAAATTTTCATAGGACCTATTACAAAAAGCTAAGTAGTTGGCCATTGGTTCAAACTAATACCTAATTCTTAAAAAATAGTTTATTACCATTCTTGAGCTTAGGTATAATATAATCCAAAAATTATAAAAATATTTGTTCTTTTTAACTAATGTATCTTGACCGCATCTATATCCTAATTTTTTAGGTACAAAACAAGCTATTATTGCAACTCTTTTTTAAAAGTTGTCTATTCTAGATCACATTCTGAACTGTATTTTTCCTTATGAGGGGTAGAGCTGGCTCTGTATTTCACTGAACAAATAATAGCAATAACTTCAAATTATAGCATTCATTGATCCATAAATCATTTTATACCCTTTGGAAGATCATAGGAAAATGCCCATATAAAAAGCTTGTTTAGAATTGCTTGACAAGCAATATTCGCCATTTTGTAGCTTTTCATCTTGTCATTCCACAAAATTCCATTCATTTTCTGTTTACAACCAAATGTGGGAATTTCTTCTTGTAGCATTCTTATTTTGAATTTCTTAATGTCAAACACGGGCTTAACATTTTTACTGTTTAATTTTCCTACTTTATATATGATTCTAGCCACTGTAGAATATAAAGCCTTGAACTAAATCACTGAAGTGCAGTTGATGATTGTGGCCTACCTTCTGCAGAAAATTTTCTTTGTTGCATAAGTTCTCTTGTACATACACATGATGTATTCATTTTATAAATGTTTTAAAACATATTTGAAGTACACAAGTTGCATTTTGAAGAATTTAGGTAGTGTTTGGTTCACTGGAATGATCATTCCATCAAGATATTCATTCATAGGTTTGGTTAGACTAAAAAAATAATGATAAATGCATTATAAATGGAATCATCTTTCACCATTTCAAGGGAATGGTCATTCCATAGGAAAGTCTAAATTTTATTCCATTCCCTCTCATTTCAATGAACCAAATAGAGCATTAGAGCATTGTTATTATAAAGAATGTCAAACTTGGAGTGTGAATGGAAATAAACATGAAACAAGAACAAAAATGGATGAACAGGAACATAGAGGATTAATGTGGTTTGGCCAATCTTGGCCTATGTCCACACACAGCCCCTACAGTCTACATCCTTCGCTCACACTTTGATGGTCTTTATTACATGATAACACCTGTTTATATAAAGAGTGAGAGATACAATCATATCCCTTTAATTAAGGGATTGACACAAATAAAAATACAAAAATCATTATATAAATCATGGGATCTTTGTATCTTCAACAATAAGTGTAAATCTTTGATATCGCTGACATCGCTGACAATATGATATTATCTTCAACACTCGCCCTCAAGTTGGAACCTGAAAGTTAAAGTGAAGTGTCCAACTTGAACTCAAAAATGAGATGATTGTAACAAATAGTTGTGATGAAGTTGTCAAAAAACAACAACTATGGTAATAGTAACTCTCCCTCAATGACAATTTGGGAGAAAAATAGGCAAGGAGTCAACATCTTGCTAAGAGAGAAATGTGCATGGAATGAACATCTTGTAAACACAACATGTACGGAATGAACATTAAACTACCTCAAAATTAGAAAACAGGGGAAGTCTAATCGTGATAGTCTCTAGCTTAAACATACATAAAATTATTTCCTAGAAGACAAGACCGTACTCGTAAACTTCCCGTGTTTTCTAACCCTTGGTTTGAAACCTCAGAGGTGCATTGTTTTGCTAAAACTGTAGGGCAATGATATTCACTCTCCATTTGCAGTCTCTTACACTCCCCTTAAAAGAAAAAAAAAAAAAATTGGAGTTAGTGGCTTCAAGTGGAGTGTTTATATCATGGGGCAAATTGTAACAATCATGGTTAATTTTGATATTATAGCTTGGTGGGAACTCTGTAATTTCTGCTTTTAGTTACTGAAAATACAGATGGCTTACCAAAATAAATAAATAAATCAATAAGTATTAAAAATAGAAAAGTTACTAATCGAAAGATAATGTGTGCCAAAAAGCAGGATGATGGAACATGGCATGTTGTCAACTGGAAGAGCAAAGAAGGCTTATGAGAAGAAGCAGTTAAGGCAAAAGCAGCTTCGGATGGGAACTCCTATAAAATCACCAGCACCACTGCCACGAAGTAAACCTGAGATTTCAAAAAAACAGCAACAGGTATCAAAGATTGCTGAAGTAAAAGTTAAGAAAAGAATCATTGAGAGCGATGATGATGACGAGTTTATACTGAGTCCCAAGAGGAGGAAAGGGTAAGAAGAAAAAAAAAACAATACTTCTTGATGTTTATAGCAGTGTATTTTTAGAGATTTGATTTAATTTGAGACCTTAAATTTAACAACAATGAACAACAGAATGAAACCCATAAAAAGATGATAGATGGAGACATTGTTTAAGTTGTCTGATGTATGGAAACAATAAAAGAGAAATAAGTTCAGAATTTTGTTTATTTCTTGTTCATCTATATTTGAGTAAATGATGTGACAAGTATATTCTTGTCCGGATTTAAGTAGCATATATAACCATGATTTACCTTGCTTATCTTGGCGCCATCGTGAAATTAATGTTTTGTTTTAGGGCATTGACTTGTTTCTGAAGAATTTAGACTTTTGACATGGACTCTCTCTACTGAGATCTTCTAACTAATATCCTGATGTGTTTCACATATCTTGAGTTTGCATTTGGAACAGTAGCTATCTCTTTACCTAAGAAACCGAACCATTTAATACGCCATTGAATTTCATAAGAGCTTCATATTCATCAATAAATGAAGGGTAGAAAAAATATTATCATTTTCTCCTCTACTAGAAGAACTAAAACACATACATAAACTGTAGTGAATAAGTCCGTAAACGAGGATGGTAGAAAGTCCCAGATAACAAGCCGTTGAGTAACAAGAGGTCACAATCTTGCACGTATGATCTGACAATACATTCGTTGGGGGTTGTCACCTGCCATTAATAATACACTATGATAACGATAGCGACGACATTCAATAGAGAGGGAACATCCTTTGAGTGTCATGGAGCCTTTGTAGAAGACCATGAATATCTGAGTGTAACACTGGCACACACACAGCAGAGTGGTAGTTTTAACACTGGCATGTGCATTGCATGTGAATAATTGTCATAGGAGAAAATGTATATGATCCGGTCCCAGTACTGGGCATGAAACTTTTATTAATGTGTATACATGTATTGTTGATTGTTCATGTATGGGCAGCAAACCAAGGCTTGAGCTCAACTCATTTAAAGCTTGGTTTGTTTGTTAAATGAACGAGCTCGAGTGTAATTTTTATGCTTGTTTAGTAATTGACCTGAGTTTGAGTAGATTTAAGCTTTGCTTAATAGACTCATAAACATAATTATATAAAATTTAATATTAATTGTTAATAATAATTAAATATATTTTCAGTAATTTATTTTATTTCTCTGTTTATGTTTAGTGTATATACAAATTTACATATTTGATTGATGAAATTTATTGAAAACATGAACATTTTTTTAATATTTTGTTAACAATTTTCTCTTAATGTGCAAATTAATTAAGGTTTCTTGAGAACCAACGCGAGCTCGGCCTCTTTATGTAATCGAGTTGACTGAGCTCAAGTTTTTCAACTACTTGATGAGTTGTGTTCGAGCTCAATTCTTAAAGCTCGGCTAATTTTTATTGAGCTAAACTCAGGGACCGAAAAGCATGGCTCAGCTTATTTGCCAGCCTATGCATTTGGCACTGTGAGTAGTTAAGATCACATGTTGCATTGAAACACCCCAGTTTTCAAGAATATTTTGATCAAATGTAATCTACTAGTTGATGAAGATATCATATATATATATATATATATATATCAGGTTGCAAGTGAATAACTTGCAAGGTCTTGCTGACTAATTATTAGCAGGTTAAGGGTAAGATTGTGCCTATTTGGAAAGTGGGTTTGAGGTTTTTTGGGCTAAATCAGCCACAAAAAACAAAATAAGTTTTTTAACTCAATAAGACAAAACATCAAATCTAAACATTAATAAAGTTAAAAAGCCAACCCACTTTCCAAACCAAACCATTGTATTAATCCCGGCTGGGCAGGGCAGAGTGCATTGATTCAGGGAAAACAGAAGAAGGTCGGTACTTAAATGTCAAGGGGTCCATTAATAGACTTACCATTATAGACTCAACATAAACTACCCAATTCTTCTTCACCCCACTTTGATGGATTAGACTTGGACTTGGTGGGTATGTGTAATTGCACATGTTTGTGTTTTTCCTTCTCAACTATTTCTCGAGGCCAGAATCTCTGTCTGGATTCTTCTTTGTTCCAACCCACATTTCTACTGTGTGATGGGTTTCTCTGACCTGGTCATGTGCTGGAGAGAAGCCTTGGGACAAAGAGACGAGTGGTTTTTTTTTTTTTTTTTCCTTCTTGATTGTATCTTGATCATCATCTAGTTGACTGGATGTGTGTTTTGTGAAAATACTTTTTTCTCAAAAAGTTTTGGCAACAGAGGGCTCATCACAAATTGAAATTGACCAACTCAATCCCCCTATGTTTTTTTGGATTAACTCACTATAAATACTATAAATAAGAGTCTCACATCAAATAAAACGTAAAAGAATAAGTTAATATACATTTCATTCATGGTTTATATGCTTAAAATTTTAAGTAGGTATGAGTAATTCTAAACAATGGAAGTTGGACTTGGAGCATTTGTTGGACCCTCACAAACTATTCTGGACAATTGTACCGTATTGCTGCGCATTTATGAGCTTCCCAATTTCTTCAACAATTATTTAGAGGAGGCCAATAGGGTATGAGAAACTATATTACAAAACAGTAAAATTCGAATTCAAAAGTAATCTCTTTAGGCCAATCCATGGTCAAAATGCCAGGTGTTTATGAAGTGGCTAATATAACCCAAAAAATTACAATAAAAGTCGACTTGTTCTTTCTATTTTTTACATTTTTAAAAAAAATTAAAATATTATTAAAAAATCAATTCCCAAAATAACTGACTGGGGAACATGTAGGGCTTTCACCACCGGCCTTTCATCAGCCTATGTGGGTTCCAAGCCGATGGCCCCTTTAACATAAAAAGTTCCTATGTCAAATCCCTTATGACTAGCAATGTCTTCTGGCTTTGGCCCTCAGTAGTACTAGGCTCACTAGTCTTTCTTTTTAAAAACCCAAAATCTTAAAAAAAAGAAAAAAGAAAAAAAAGAAGAGTAAATTACACTAGCCTTCTATGAGATTTTTGCCAAATACAATGACTTCCTTTATGGTTTCAATAATAATAGAAACTTCTCTTACTTTTGCTGACAATATCGAGATTCTCTCAAATTTTTTTTTTTTTTTGAACAGAGGACAATGCAAAAACACAACAAGAAACAGAAGAAAACAAATAAAAACCAGCACAGCCAAAAACTAAACAGAGGCAAGACAAGCCACAAGCCCAGGAGGTGGGTTAGAGACCCAGTCTAGAGGGAGACTATTCTGAAGATGAAGATGAGCCACCCAATGGGCCACTTTGTTGGCTGTCCGAGGTCTCCACTGGAAGAGAAATTCACCAGCTTGTGCCATTTGTTTAATATCAATCATAGAGTAGCACATTTCCTGAGGACAGCCAGAGACACTGAGAGGGATGACCGATTTGTTATCGCCTGCGATTTGAACTCCAGAGAGGTTGAAGGAGGAGGCAAGCTGACAAGCTAAACGACAGGCCAAAGCTTCGCCTTGAAGCACCGAAGCTATAGAAACTTTTCGTGTCAACTCATCTAGGATGTTCCCCTGTGAATCCCGTAAAACAGCTGCGATGGAAGCTTTGTTAGAACCCGTTAGAGTAGCCACATCGCAATTTATCTGAAAACTCCCACTAGGAGGGGGGTTCCAGTCAGAATTTGGGAAAAGATGAGACGAGGACGTGCGGCTCATAGGAATAGAAGATTCTCAGAAGGCAAAAAATCTGCTGTGCCCATTGAGCGCTCTGAATGGTGGACAGAGGATCTACCGGGGTGGAGGTAAACACAAAAGCATTTCGCTCCTTCCAAACAAACTAGCTAATCCAAGCAACTGAACTAAAAAATTTGATGCAATCCTCCTTGTAATGAAAAGACTGTCAAACCGCACAGACCCAGTGAGGGATCGAGGAGATAGAAGGCCAGTCCACTTTGTAATTCAGATCACACCCAAACCAAACAATACCGACCCATCCGTGACCAAACAACAAATGTTCACGATTCCGCTTCATGCATGCAAATAGAACACGTAGTTGATGGGCTACATTTCCTTCGATATAAATTTTCCTTAGTTGCCAAAGCATTCTTGCACACACGCCACCAAAAATGACAGATCTTAGGAGGGGCCTTGAGAGACCATACAAAATGCCAAAATCCTCGAAGTCGAAAAGAGGTGGAGGAAGTCGAACTGCTGGATTATGCCCAAATTGCCCGCAATATGATAACCGACGGATCGCGGTAAGCCCCGATTTCAGAATGCCAAATCAAGGTGTCCTCTTGATGAGCCAAAGAAATAGGAATTGAGCAGATTGCTTGGACTTCGGCTTCTGAGACTAGACCCTGCAGAGTTGCCACTTTCCAAATGCCATGAGTAGCCAATTCGCCCACCACTGTTGACCCTGATGGGAGGTTTTGGGAGGAAATTGTAAAACCTGGGAGAGAAGGGATCCATTTATCATCCCAAAATTTGATGGAGGCACTATTAAACACTTGCCAACGGACACCAGTGCACAGGATTTTTCTGCTTTGGATCAGACTTACCCAAGCCAATGAGGCGCATCGACCTCAGAGGCTTCCATGAAACTTGAACGAGGAAAATAAATTCCTTGAACATTCTAGCACGTAAAGAATTTGGATACTTAACCAAAGCCAACCTTGCTTTGCTACCAAGGCTAAATTAAAATCATGAAAGTCTCGAAGCCCAAGCCCCTTCAGATTTTGGCCGAAATAATCGAGCCCAATTTACCCAATGAATGCCCTTACTCTCCTAGTCTCCATTCCACCAAAATTTGCTTATGAGAGAATTGAGTTTTGCACAAAAATTTTGGGAAGAGAAAACATGCCATGGCATAAGATGATAGCTTGCACTACGCCTTTAATTAAAATTTCGCCTCGCATGAGAGAGCAATTGAAGCTTCCACTGTAATTTAGCTTGAACCCGCCAATGATAAAAACCATAAGTCGCTTTGACCTCCCCAAAAGTTGAAGGCCAAGATACTTTGCATTAACCGAGGTTTCAAAACCCAGAGATTTCTAATGCTATTTCTAAAGTGAGGACATTGTGTGAGAATTGGACACTAGACTTATCAAAGTTGACCAATTGGCAGTAATACAATAGGCACTCAAGATATCCAAGATCTTCAAGCATTCGGGACCGACCGCTTGAGGAATAATAAGACATCATCCGCAAGAGCAAGTGAGATAGAGGGCGGGTCTATTGATCCCGAAACTCAAATTTGTTCCTGTGAAGATTGTGATTGATCAATTTGGATAAGACATCCGCAACAAGGATAAAGAGATATGGAGAGAGAGGATCTCCTTGCCGCAACCCACTAGAAGACTTTGTGACAAGAAATTGCTTTTTCACCATTTACAAAGATAGAGAAGATGACCGTAGTGATGCATTCAAATCCATCGATCCACTTTGAGCAAAACCCATTCTACAAGATAAGCTCCAATAAAACCCATTCGACTTTGGTCAGAGGCCTTGTTGAAATCTAATTTAAAGGCCATAAACCCCGCACGCCCGGTCTTCTTATGTTTTAAAAAGTGGAAAGCCTCATGTGCTACAATGGAATTGTCTTGAATCATTCGGCCCGGTACAAAAGCCGAATGATTGAGGGAAATTAGAGATTTCAGAATTTTTTTCAACCAGTTTGCAAGAATCTTGGTGATGATCTTCAGAGTGAAATTACATAAGCTAATTGGCCGGAATTGGGATAACCTCACAGGGTGGCTCACTTTGGGGATAAGCACCAAATTGGTGTGGTTTAGTTCTTTTAGGAGATGACCACCCAGAAAGAAGCTACGAACTACCTTACAAACATGAGGTCCAACCACGGCCCAGTACTTTTGATAGAAGCACCCCGGAAAACCATCAGGCCCTGGAGACTTAATCGCCCCAATCAAACACCGTGATCCTTTACCTCAAGATCGCTAAGGGGTCGTACCAAGAGTTGGTTCATAGACTCTGAAATGACTGGAGTCACCATAGATAAAACGTTCTCCACATTCCTTTGCCCCTTGCTGTGGAACAAATTTGAGAAATACCCCGAGAGATGCTGATTGATTTCGTGTTCTGTGTATAGCCAAACTCCTGCCTCATTCTGAAGTCTCAAAATCTGGTTACGTTGACGACACTGAATCAGTGAGGCATGAAAGAAGTGGGAATTTCTGTCCCCATAACTCAACCATCTGATTCAAGACCGTTGATGCAAATACATCTCCTCACGGGATAAGGCTTCCTCCAAATCCACCTTCAACTGACTTTGTAAGCGAGCATTTTCCTCGGAGAAGGGATGAGATTGGAGAGATACTAGTTGGGATTTTAGAGCCAAAATTTGACGCGAATTATTCCCAATCGTCTCTTTACTCCACACCTTAAGATCGTCTTTACAAGATTTCAACTTAGAGACTAGCCGAACATTGAGAGCCAAAGTGTTGCCCATCCTAATTTGACCGAATGACCTCTTCACAAGTCGGGCTTGTTGTCCACATGTTTTCAATTTAAAAATTCTAGGAACCTTCTGCTTTAACACAACAACGGAGAAGAAGGGGGCAATGATCGGAGCCAAAATGGGTTTCATGAAAGACTTGGGCACAAGGATATAAGGCTCTCCAACCCACTGTGGCCAAGGCTCAATCCAATCGCTCGCGAATATTACCTGCACCCACCTGATTATTGGACCATGTATAGGGTGGACCCTTGAACTCAAGATCCATAAGACCACAATCAGACAGAAGTTCTTGGAAAGCTTGAAGTTGACTCAAATGACAATGAGCACCACCTTGTTTCTCTGATTGAGCCCCAATCTCATTGAAGTCTCCAATGCATAACCAAGGATAACGAGATTCAGAGGCCATCTTTTTAAAGAGAGACCAGAAAGCCTGACGAAGACTTCGCTGAGGAGGGGCATAGACGAAAGAGGCAGCCCAAACCGTAGAGTTATCTGGAGGAGTAATAATGCCCCGAAATAAGTTCTTAGATTAATACCTGATATCGATGTATACATCATCGGTCCACCAAAGTGCCAGGCTGCCTGAAAGGCTAATTGGTTCCACATAACTCGAGTTTGTAAACTGCAAACACCATCTGATTCGTTCCAAACTACCCGTTTTATTTTTTGTCTCCATGAGAAAGACCACCGTAGGTCGATGGGTTGACACCAACCCTCGGAGGATTCGGTCGGCCGTTAGCCCCTATCAGCCCCAAATGAGAATCAAGATGAGGTTGGGTCATTGGGGCCAGCCACCACAACCCGATCAACATCAGTAGAATATAAATCCTCAGAAGGTGTGCTTGGGACCTGAGAACAACAATCATCAAACGGAGTCGCGGGAGGGCAAACCCCACAAGAGGATTCCAGCTGTGTAAATTGGCTCGCAACTACCTGGACTTCGAACAGAGTCTGAGAATCCTGGTGATGTGCCCTCCCCCGTTGTTTCTTGCCTACCATTTACGTAATCGTAGAATAACCTCTTTCGCATCGACACATAAACCATCAATTATCTCATCGACATCGCTAAACTGAATCGATAATGACCGATAAGTGAATCTGGATTAACTATCGAACAGATCAATGGAATCTAAACCGAAATCAATAAGTTTATCTATTGAATTGCATTTATCTGCTGATCGAATGATTATCAGCTTGGAAGCTTATGTGGTTAAATCAAGGCGCACCGAAGGCCTTTGATCACGTCGATTTATGAAACCGCTGATGTTTGTAATCGTAGAATATTTCGATTTATGTAGGTATTTATCCTCGAAAATTGATTAGGGATGATTAAATTAGATTAAAATCGAGTTAATCGAGAAATCGGACTGTTTTTATTTACCGTTTAAAACCAATTTAATGGACCTCCACAATAGCCGTTTAGTATTATCATTAGAGCCTTATCACTTAACAAAGCTTTTGATCGCCTTCTTTCTTCATGTTCTAACCGACCAAACAAGTGAGAAAGGGGTAGAGAGTGAGAAGTAAGAGAGATTTGAGCTCATATTGGTGAATTAGCTTGGGAAAGGCTTTCTGGAATTCGAAGTGTAATTTTGGCTTACAAATTGAAGCTTGCATAGACTTGAAATCAACACTCTAGGTGGTAAAGGAATCCATTGTCTTCTTTGTCATCTTGAGCTTCATTTTGCATGATTCTTGCTCAATTGTAGAATTAAACCATGTTTGAGTCCATATAGGCTGATCTGTGCTAGAATCGCAATGCATGTTGAATTTGGTGGACTTTTGAAGTTGAATTCTTGAGAATGCTACATGCATGTCTATGTTTATATTATAGTCCATGTTTTCACTTCATTTTCCAACTATTGAGCTTCTCATTAGAGCAAGATTTGAAGGTCGATTTTGGTTTAAAGATCAAGTGCATTGGTATGTTTTGGAAAGTGTTCTTGAATCGGGTTTGAAAATGGTTTTAATTGACTCACCTTTTGGGGGCTTGAATTACATAAATTGGCTTAAAACTTGTTATACATTGTTTTGGGATGTATTTTTCCAATTTGTTTCCAAGAGGTTTATAGAATTGAAGTTGAGAATGCTTGAGTTGAGTTTAGAAGGCAAATCAAATCTCCAAGTATTTGGCTTTTCTTCGAGCCAGCATGATCTCGTCGAGCTGCACTCAACGCTTTCGGTTACGAGCTTTGTAAATGAGCGGGTGATTGAGGTTCTCGAAAAGTGAAAATTCTATAGCATCCAAAGATTTTTTAATTGCCCACTGCATCATTGAAAGGGTCCAAGGCTCGCCGAGCCAACCTTTTGATTTTAAGGTCGCTGAAGATGACAGCATCACGCTTAGCATCGCTACAGAAAATTCGAAAGCATCCAAAGCATTTCTTACTATTTCATCGCATCGGCTGATATAAGGATCGTTCAAGGCTGAGTTTAAGCCTTTTGTTTTTGGCAACCTCGCCGAAAGGAGGAAGGCTCATTGTACGTAGACCTCGTTAAAGAATCTTTGAAAATGCCTAACCGTATTTTTACATCCTCATCCCATCCTAGGCATTCTTAGGCCTAGCGTAAGATATCTCAACGTAGGATTTAGACACAGAACCACAACGAGGAATTTGAGGGATGTACTTATCATCTTTTCTGATCGTGGAACTTAGCGTGTGTTCTATTTGTTAATCGCT